>PVKV010002930.1:0-155525 GCA_004027835.1 Alouatta palliata
CGCATATTCTCACTCATAGACGGGTGTTGAACAATGAGAACACATGGACACAGGGAGGGGAGCATCTCACACTGGGGTCTGTTGGGGGGAAAAAGGGGAGGGACAGCAGGGGGTGGGGAATTGGGGAGGGATAGCATGGGGAGAAATAACAGATACAGGTGATGGGGAGGAAGGCAGCAAATCACACTGCCATGTGTGTACCTATGTAACAATCTTGCATGTTCTTCACATGTACCCCCAAACCTAAAATGCAATAAAAAGTATATATATATATATATATAAAAAAAAAAAAAAGATTGTGCTGCAGATAGGAGCTACTGACTGCTACATGCCTGGGGCTCAGGAAAGCATTCTATCTGTTCCAAATGATTCATAAAACACCCCTGTTTTTTAAACATATGCATAAAGAAACTAAAGAGATTTCATTAAAAATAAAAACACATTTTCCATCTTTCAAACCACTCAAAAAACGTGAAAATTTCTCAAGTATTTTATTGATGATTTTGAACATTTGCCATTACTCTTCACGTAAATGCAAATGATGCATTCAAACAAATCTGAGGAAAATGTACAAGGAAAGATACTTAACTATTATTTTCATAATACTTGCAATCCTTATATCCTGAAATCATTTTTCACATAGTAACTAAGCATTCCTAAACATTATCCTTTAAGACTATCATTATAAATGCTCTCCAAAATTTAAGAAGGGCGCTTCTCTTTTTCCCTGATGGAAGAGGAAGCCAAAGTTTGTTTTACAGTTTCCTTGATGCTCTATAAGCAGTGTCCTCACTGCCATTCAGTTCCTCTCTCCAACCAAGTTCCTAAGCATCTGACTGTCACCCATGGGACTTTCCTTAATTTTTACGCATTCAGCTTGCAGAGACACTCCAGCAGCAAAATATCTCCCTCAGGAATTTATACCTAAAGAGATACGTTGAGAAACAAAGTTCTTTCTTTCTTTCTTTTTTTTTTTTTTTTTTTTTTTTGAGATGCAGTCTTGCTCTGTCACCTAGACTGGAGTGCAGTGGTGTGATCTTGTCTCACTGCAACCTCTGCCTCCCAGATTCAAGAGATTCTTCTGCCTCAGCTTCCCAAGTAGCTGGGATTACAGGCATGTGCCACCACACATGACAAATTTTTGCATTTTTAGTAGAGACAGGGTTTCCCCATATTGGCCAGGCTGGTCTCGAACTCCTGACCGTGTGATCCACCTGCCTCAATCTCCCAAAGTGCTGGGATTACAGGTGTAAGCCACCACGCCTGGCCAAAAAAAAAAAAAAAAAAAAAAGTTATTTCTTAAAAGTCAAAATGACGGCCCCTAGGGATGAGGCTGAGGAACACGTTCTAGCAGGAAATAGGTCATGCAAACACAAATACCACCCAGAGCAAGCCAGCGAGCTCCATGAGATTCTGCAATGTTGTATCCCAGGTTCCTGGCACAAGGTGGACTCGTAGGTCTATAAATATTTTGTAAACACCTGATACATAGTGAATATCTTTGGTTTAAGGCATAGTATTTTAATCTGTTTAGTATCCCACAGATACTTACCATGATATCATCCATACAATTGTTTACATGCTGGTCACCAGTACTATTCAGTACTTATATTCAGTGCTCTAAGTCAGACACTAGAATATACCCAACCTCATTCAACAATCACGACAAACTTATTGGGCAAACTAGGATACCCAATTTTCAAAAACAAAGAGGAACTCAGGGAGATTACATCCGTTATCCTGAGTCACACAGAAGTGAACAGCAAAAAGTAGATTCAAACCCAGGTATGTCTCAGTCCAATATCCATAATATTTTCTCTACCATGTGATTTTCTCATGGGTGTTAGTAGCATGTGCACGCATACACACACAAAGCTACAGTCAAATTAGCAGAATTTTTTTTACTGGAGGTCTTCTCGGAGCCTTTTCTATGCTAATGTAAATTGTAAACCTCCAAGAAGACACCGAAAGTAAGTGGCATTCCCCAAACTAATTTTAGAGAATCCTTTGTTCATGGAGCGTCTCATGGAGCTGTTGTCCCATAGAGCAGATTTTAATAAATAGTTTGCTAATAAATATCCGATGAATCAGAAAGGTCTGGTCTTAGGTCTCAGAGAAGAGGTCCATTTACCTGAAAGAGGAAATAGCATGTTGGACGTCTTCCTCTCTGCCATGTTAATAAGTCCCTAAATCCCTTAACCCTTCCTAGAAATCAAATAGCAGGAATTTCATTCTGTTGAAATTACCAAGTGAAATTCAAAAGTTATCACAAAATAAATGAACTGCCAGCTTCCCTGGGTCATTAATATGCTCAATGGCAGGTAAATCTTAAAACTTCAGGAATCCACTAGAGTGCAGAGGTAGAAGAGAATACTATGTCACCCAGTGGAATATTTTCTAATTATTATCCCTTCTCCTATTCCAAATATATGCCTTTTGAGATCTCTTGAGGTTCCATATTCTTTCTTTCTCTCTGGGTCAAGAATTTTATATTTAATCAGATCTCCGAGATGGCAGAATAGAAAGATCGCCTTCATATTTAATAACAGTTGGAGACTGGCAGGTAGGTTAAGTGCAGAAACTTCTAAAATCAACATTCCAGATTTCTAATCTTAGAAGTTACCTTGATTACTTTCTCTCTTTGTCAACTCATAGCACTTCTGGTCTTATTTTTGTTTCTTTTTTTTTTTTTTTTTTTTTTTTTGAGATACGAGTCACCCAGGCTGGAGTGCAGTGGTGTGATCTCAGCTCACAGTAACCTCTGCCTCCTGGGCTCAAGCAATTTTCCTGTTCAGCCTCCCGAATAGCTAGGATTACATGCTTGTGCTACCACACCGGGCTAATTTTTGTATTTTTAGTAGAGATGGGGTTTCACTGTGTTGGCCAGGCTGGCCTCAAACTCCTGACCGCAGATGATCTGCCTGCCTAGGCCTCCCAAAGTGCCAAGATTACAGGCGTGAGCCACCATGCTCCGTCATTTATTTTCTTAAATATGATCCAAGACAAACCTCAAACAAAATTTTTATGTCATGTTGAATGCCCTTCCCCCTTTCCCTCCCTGCCCAGCAAGACCAGATTTTCTCCTACAGAGTCTATGCCTAAGGATTTGCCATGTCTGCAGCATTCATTCATTCTTCTTCATTCACTCAGTAAATAGTGTCTGGCACATAAAAGAGCACTGAGGTTGCAAAATGAAAAAGACATTGTGCCTATGTTGAAGAAGTTTACAACTTAGCTGGATACTACATTCAAAGAGAGAGAATACTCTGGAAGTAAAACAGAAAGATACCTTATCAGCCTAAGGGGATACAGAAGTCTTCCTGAAATGCAGATAAAAAGATAGAGAGTTCTCTGGGTATATTTGTTCATTCATTCTACAGATATTATTGAAAGCTGGAGACTAGTCTAAACATTACAGCAGACTGTATGTGTCTCTCTTTTCTCATGGGCTTTACATTCTAGCATAATAGAGATTTTTTTAAAAAGGAAATATTTTTAAATGCCATTAATGATAAATGCTTTGTTGAAAAGAAAGAGGGTGATACAACAGAAAGCAGCTGATGATATATTTTAGGTGGGATGACAGAGAAAAATCCTCTGTGAGGAGGTGACATCCAACTGTGACTTGAAAGATCAGGAAGAGGCAAGCAAGCCAAAATCCAGGGCAGTGGTTTCCAAGCAGAGGAAACACTAGCGCAATGCCCCAAAGAGGGAAAGAGTTCACCGCTTCTTGAAACAGAAAGAAGGTCCATGAAGGAGACACTTAAGGATCAAAAAGGGGCAGGAGGTGCAGTGGGGACACATCATAAAAAGCCTTGCAGCGAGGCCAAGGGAAGGAGATTCAATTTGGTTTTAAATGTCACATGGGCTTACCAGATGGTTACTGGTAGCAGCAATATTTGCTATTCAGGGAATAGATTGCAGGAAGGCAGAAGCTCACCCTTCCTTCCATCGGCTTACATTGATATTTCAGGTTTTTTTAGTTCTCAGCCCCATGCCATGCTTCTGATTGCAGAGGAAGGCCTTTCTCTCTGATTCTTTATGTTCCCTTTGCATCTAACCCAACTTTGAGTTGGTGACTTCCTTGAATTCTAACAGATACCTTTTTCTCACACGTGGCCCATGAGAAATCATTTTTTAAAGTTTCCTTTGTGGTCCCTTGAACAATTTTCTCAAAATCTTCATTTTGCCATTTCTCTAGAAGATCCCTCCCTTCCCTCTTGTGCACCTACAGTCACTAGCCCTCCCAGAAGGTACCAAACTCACAACTGCATTTCCAACTCTGTATTCTCAGCATAAATCCCAAAGCATCTGAAACAGAACTATATTTAACGATCCTCAGATAGACTGGGGATTACTTTCTCTTCACATGTGATCTGGAAGGAAAAGGGTCACGTTGTTGATCTTGCCTCTTGCTTTCCTCCTCTGCCTCCCAAAATTAAGAATTACACTTATTGTCCCATTCGTTGCCCTTTCATTGATATCCCTTCAGTGATTAATTTCAGCTTCAGTGACATTAAAATGGTGTTATTCAAAGTTTCTTACTTATTCAATCATTCAAAGCAAAAAAAAAAAAGAAATTATCAAAAAGCCATTGATCATCAGGCAGTTAAGTAAGACATAGACTCTGCCCTCAGGAGCTGTGAAGATAGTAACAACCACGAAGACAGCATGATGACCCACAGACAGCAAAAGGGCCCACGGGAAAGGTATTCTCAATAAAAGAAATATTCTTCACACAAAAGAATTTTGAAAAAGCTCCTCATCATTCTTAGTGACACACAGATACACTCTCAAAACAAGACCTATACATTTAATTATAAATGTCTTTTCCTTTAATTATAATACTTTTTCCTTATCAAAAAGACTATATATGTCATTTATAAAAGAATTAGAAATACTGCTGATCAGTAAGAATGAAATAAAAATGCCCCAGTTTCCAATACCCCAAAATAACCACTGGTAACACCTTAAATTATAACTTGATAGATCATTGATAGACAGATAGAATTTATAGGTGATAGATGATTGATCGATAAACAGATGATAGATATGCCTATGTGAGGTTAATTTGTCAATGAAAATGGGGTCATGATCCACATACTATCTTGCTACCTCAGTTTTTCAATTTATATATGGTAGACGTCTTTTCATGTCAATAAATGTTTACCCACAAAATATTTTAATGTTCGATTTGCTATTGCTGGGATTTTTTTCAGAACCTTCCTTCTTTGTGCACCCCATCTGCTGCTCTGTGCTTATTCTCTCTGCTTCCCACCCCCCCCAACTCTTCGACATTCAATGAACACTGAGCATAAGAGACTTGCCTTTGGTACGTTCTGAACTACCCGTGTACAGTGAAGAGTCCCAGAAATACTTGGCTCCTACTTCTGCTTCACCTCTATCTAATTGTGCCTCATTGGGCAAGTTTCTTTCTTTCTCTGGGTCTTAGGTCCCATTATAAAGCTAAATATAAAAGCTGTTCAGATTATTTACACCACTACTCCTTTCTAATGCTGTAGATAAATGACAATATGACTGTATCATCCAATGATAAAGGACACAGTTTTTCTGTTCCATCTGTCCCAGCGAGCATGAGTACTTACTAATTAACAGACACGAATTGCTAGAAAATTCCAGGCTAAAACAGTAAAAGCTGAATTGCTCCTTAAATTATTCCATCTTCAGATGCAGGGGCAGGTAGTAAAGAGGGGAAGCAGCAAAAAATTTCCAGAGCCCATACCATTACTGCTTATGATCAATAGCCAGCCCCTACCTTATAATTAAAGGACTGTGCACAATATTGGAGATGTATGGCCACAAGACTAAACAAAATAGCAAAACCATCACTGAAATCCCTGAAGACTCATGGGTTTCACATCTGGACAAATGACCACATTAAGATTTTACCCAAAGCAGAACAGAAGATGATATCTCTGATTCCTAAAGTGAAACATTTTTAAATTGGCCTTGACCAGCTATTATCATCTGAAATAAGAAGTGTTTAGGGAAGGAATAGGACAGAATTTCCTAACAAGAACGAGATTATTTCAGGATTATTGTGTTTCAGGACAATCAAAACCAAAGAAAATAAGAGGCCAGTTCAATAAACCACTACCTTCATACAATGGGCTACTAAGAAAACTTCAAAATGATGATTCTGCTGTATATTTACAAATCTTACACATTTTTCAGAATCTATGATTGAGGTGGAAATGACAAACAATGAATCAGTATGTGCAGTGTGATCGAATTTTTTTAAGTATATATTTACATCTATGTCACAAGATTAATGTCCAGATGGCATGATATGAAGCACTTTTAGTACATATATTTCAAATTTTTATTTATATGTCAAATAAATCATGCAAATATTTTATTTTTTGAAGTGCAGCTATATCCTAGAAGATCGCATTATCTTCTTCTGGACGTCTTTTCCTAGTGACAAGACTCTTTTTCTTTCCTATTCACCTGAGGCAGATGTAAATTGTTTTACTCTTCTATGGGTACCTTTTATCATATCCACCCTTAACTTGCTTTTGTCTTTTCTGGTCATGTCTTTTTATTTTTTTGAGACAGACTCTGCTTCTGTCACCCAGGTTGGAGTGCAGTGGCGCAATCACGACTCAATGTAGCCTCTAACTACTGGGCTCAATTGATCCTCCCAATTCAGCCTCCCAAGTACCTGGGATTATAGGTACATGCCACCACACCCAGCCAATTTTTGTATTCTTTGTAGAGATGGGTTTTCGCTACGTTGCCCAGGCTGGTCTTGTACTCCCAGACTCAGGGGATCAGCTCACCTCAGCCTCCCAAAGTGCTGGGGTTACACGTGTGAACCACCACACCTGGCCTCTGGTCTTTTCTTATGTCTTTGGCCAAGTCTCTGAGTTGGAAGAAGCCTTGGATTTTACATATTCCAACCTGTAACTCTGTATCAGTTAAGATGTAGAACAATTAAGAAGCAAAAAATCTCAAGTCAACTGTCTAGAGCCAGGAATCAGCAAACTACCACCCAAGAACCAAATACTGCCCATTGCCTGTTTTTCTAAATAAAGTTTACTGAAAAACACAGCCATGCTCATTTGTCTGTGTTTTTTCCTTAGATGCTTTCAGCTACAATGGCAGAGTTGGCTTACAAATCCTAAAGTATCTGTTATATGGCCCTTAACAGAAAAAGTTTGCCAACCTCTAATCTAAACCAAAAAAGAAAAAGAAAAATTACTTCTCAAAGCCAGAAGCCCTAAGTTGGGCAACCTCCAGAACTCTTTGATATGGCAGCTCAATGATGTCATCAAGGACTGGTTCTTACTAAATACCCACCATGGTGTCAGTTTCATCCCCATGGTTTCTAATATCATACTCTGACCTCTACAATGTTCAACAGACGATACCATTTCTTCTCCTCTGCATTTTCTTAAAAGACTGGAAAAGCCTTTTCCTCTGAAGAAAAGCATCTTTCACTCACACTTCACTGGTCACAACTTTATCAGCTGCCAACACATGCTCATCCCTACACCAATAATTCTCAACAGAATGGGATTTCTTATTACTTAGACTAATCCGGTTTACAAATAAGCTAGAGCTACAGACACGTGCTCTGATAGACGCTGTATCTAAGAGACTTGAGCAGGGTTTAGTTTAGTGTAACCCATATTACCCAAAGAATAGTGACCTATACTATCAGAAGTCCAGAAGAAATTCAGGACTAATAGCTTAAATATACAATAGCCAAGAGTAATGCCTACAGTTCTCTCGGTCTTTCCCCGATCATCTATCACAAGACATCTGGGGCAGCTCTAGCCATCATGTCCACAATTCATGAAAGAAGGAAAAGGGAGGGAAAAAATAAGCAAGTTAAATGACCGTACTCCTGTTTTAAGAGTTTTTCTAGAGTCCCACATTATAATTTACTCTTTAATCTCATTCGTTAGCGTTATGTCACACGAACACTCCCATCTACAAGAGAAGCTGAGAAATACAGCTGGGCACTTTTATTTACCACAATCAAATTACACCTGAATAAAAATTAATAATTGGGTAGGAGTAGTTGCAAAGAAGTCTCTGCCAGAGGTGGTCTTTGAATCAAAATCAGGGTTTTGGGCAAAAAGAAAGGGAAAATGAGGGTTAGGTAGATAATCCACAATATGTACTACATATCTGGTGAGGAAAAACCTCTACAGCATCTCTGATAAATAATATTATTTTACCACCTATCCATCCCACATTGTCCAGTCTAGACAAGAAAAGAAACTGCAAACAAAGCTCTTGCTTCCATTTATGAATAGAGAATATCCCAACTGCACTGGGGATGAATGTCTCCTTGTATTCTGTACCCCTTTGCTTAATAACACTGCAACGGAATAAAAAAATTTTAATTTAATTTTTTAAAAACCCTGACCATGTCTTTTTCCTTTGGATTTCTCATTTGATCCACCTCCTGAGCATACTATTCATTAATTAACATTTGTGATGAAAGGAGATTCAGAAACACCAGTGTCACAAAAACAAACTGAAAATATTTTCTTTACAGCACAGAGCCAATTTTATCCCTGAATTTCTATCCATGTCATTGGAAATAATGTTTAAAAATCATTTCAATTTCATTCATTCTATCTGACAAGCTAGTGTTGAGATGGTTCTTTAAATATTTAATAATTGCTTGAGACATTTCCCTTTATTATAATTCTATAGTCAGAATCCCCTGGCTCTTTCATCAGTCTCAGGGTCTGGAACAAACAGAGGCAGTTAATTTCCAGGCAAACGTTAAATCATGTGATTTCTATTCCAATTTCCTGAAGGTCAAATGAAGCATTCAATTCAAAGGGATGTGCTCATTCCTCCCTTCCCCTTCACAGCCATTCTTCTTTCACTGCCCATCTGGCCCTGCAACCACACACACACACCCTCCCAATCAAATCAAGCCAGGTTTCTCTTAATCATCATGAGGGAGACAAAAAGGTATAGCTTTGGAGCATCAAGGCACAATTTCACACCCCATTTGCACAAGAACTCAGAAGGCCACTAATGTGCTGTTTGCTTTTTAGCAAGCATCTCTGCAGTCATCACTGAAATGTATTTTGGCACGCCTTCCAAGACATGGGAGCTATTTATGAGAGCTTGTCTTGAAGTGCCTATGTGCAACATTAGGATGTTCACTGCTATCTGCAAACTGGACCTGGCTCAGAGACATTTGGGATTGGACCAAGAGAACTTTGATATGTGAGAAAGGTGAAAGTAGATGTCACTTTTCATTTATTTCAACCCTTCCTGCCCCTCCACCAATTCAGTCCTATTTGCCAGGCACTTGTAGGATTCACCCTTCACCAACCCTCTTCTATGCCACTTGACTGTATAAAATAGTCCACTTTAACCCATGGCAATGACCCAAGTCACATCCAGCTTTTCTTTGCATTGGCTGAGGATGAAAATTGTCCCTGGCTTTCTCTCTTTCCTACCATACAATACCCTCAGATCAGGATACATCCTTCCCGAACACAAGACATGTGAAACATGCAAAGTAGTAAGAGAAACTGAGGCAAAATAATCACTTTTGTCTCAAAATCTGCTCCTATTGTCACCATAATACCAGAACTTCCTGCTGGGTTCTGAGCTCTTGCTGTTTTCCAAACCACCAAGAAGTAATTTATAAGCAGATCTGCTTTCAATCCTCTAATTACTGAATTCCAAATATACTACAGGCACCAAGAATGAGGGAGAATTCCTTCTCTGGGGGAAGCTTACAATCTACCAAGGTCACTACACACACACACACAATCACTAAGCAAACACACACATATGTATGTCGCTATATTAATCTTCTCTAGAGGGACAAATCTAATGGATATATATATATATATATATATGTATAAAGGCGAGACTATTAAGTATTAACTCACATGATCACAAGGTCCCACAAGAGGCCATCTGCAGGCTGAGGTGCAACAAAAATCAGTCCAAGTTCCAACAAAAGTCTTCCAAAATTGAAGAACTTGGAGTCCAATGTTCAAGGGCAAGAAGCATTCAGCATGGGGAGAAAGATGTAGGCCGGGAGGCTAGGCCCATCTCTCTTTTCACATTTTTCTACCTGCTTATATTCTAGCCTTCCTGGCAGCTGATTAGATGGTGCCCACCCAGGTTAAGGGTGCGTCTGCCTTTCCCAGCCCACTGACTCAAATGTTAATCTCCTTTGGCAATACCCTCACAGACTCACCCAGGAACGATACTTTGTATCTTTAAATCCAATCAAGTTGACATTCAGTATTAACCATCACAGTCACTAACACACACACACGTGTGTATTTGCTTAGTGACATAGATACATACAACGTGCTGGAATGATGGTGTGCACGCATGCAAATACAGGAGCACGGAGAAGGGGTATCTCACAGAACTAGAGAAATTAGAGCTGATTCCTGTGGTAGAAGATACATTATTAGCTGAATCTTCAACAATATGTAAGAATTAGGCAGAAAAGATGCAAGAAGGCAGAGGAAATCATAGGAGTACAGGCACAGAAGTACGAAATCTAAGGGGAGACAGGAACAGGCAGTTTTGTACTACAAGACTGAACATATGAGGCTAGGAGTAAAGTGAGATGCAGCAAGAGAGACGAGCCAGGGCCAGGTCATGGAAGACCTTGTATGCCATGCCAAGCAACATAGATTTTATTCCACGCAGGGGAGCAGATGAAGGAGTTTCGGCAGGGGAGCTGTAGGATGAGATTTATGCTATGTGCAGGTCACTATGGAACCTGAGCAGAGGATGAATTTAAGAGGGAAAAGGCAGAAGCAGGTGGCAGTTAGGAAGCTGCAGCAGCAGAGCAGAAAGGCGTTTATGAGGGCGATCATCACGGAGACAAAGGGAGGGGATGGATTCAATAAAATACGTGGCAGGGAAAAACTGCAGTATTTAGTGACTACCTGGATCTATGAAGTAAAAAAAAAGAGGTAGAAGATTAAAATGACTCCCAGGTTTGTGACTTCAATGACTACGTATACAAATAGAGAAGAAGTTGGTATAAGGAGGTGAATAGACACTGTGCTCTGTCTTGCACATTTCATTTGTAAAGATGTTTATGGGAAGATGCTCAGTGGATATGTCCAGAACTGGTATTTGGAATCTGGAACTAAAGGATGAGGTCAGGTCAGGAGACAGAGATGTATGTATTATTAGTCTATGGGACTTATTAAAACCACGAGACAATATGGGAATCACTTTACCAAAATGTGTTTCACAAGAGTAGCAGTAGAAACTGTAAGGGAGGGCTGAGAACAACTTTTGTTGAAGGGTAAACATAGCAGTCCATGAAAGACAGAGCAGAAAAACAGAGCAAAGGGAAGAGAATCAGGTGATAGCTGTAGAAGCCACGGAGGCTGGGAGTTTCAGAAAGAATGGGTTTGTGGAAAAACAAAGCAAATTAAACATATATACTTAACCTCTTTCTTCTCAAGGACAAAACAAAGTATCATAAAAATATTTTAAGTTATAAATGCATAGAGAGAATAGAATAGGAGATACTGGCAGATTAGATATGTCAACAAAGTTTTGGAAATTGTTAAGGAGACGGGCAAGTGTCACTAACTTGGCAAACTGGAGGAAATCAAAACACATGTTTACAAAAAGTTCAGGGGAGGGTGGAAGAATACAGAAAACATTCTACTTATATAGCATGCTTAGGAACTGGAGAGCAAATACCTTCAAAGCTCCAAGTATGATCGGGCTGAAAATGGAAAGATAGTTTGAAAGTTTATATAAAGAAGAGTAAAAATGGCCAGCCACAGTGGCTTATGCTTGTAATCCCAGCACTTGGAGAGGCCGAAGGAGGAGGATCTCTTAAGATCAGGAATTTGAGATCAACCTGGACAATACAGAGAGAACCCTATGTCTACAAAAAAATATCTAAAAATTAGCCGGGTGTGGTGGCATCCTACCTACTTGGGAGAATAGCAGAAAGATCACATGACCCCAGGAGTTTGAGGTTACAGAAAGCTATGATCATACCACTGCACTGTAGCCTAAGTGACAAAGTGAAATCCTGTTTGTAAAAAAAAGAAGAAGAAGAAAGAAGAGAAGAAGAGGGACAAAGAGGAAGAAGAAAGAAGAGGAAAAAGAAGAGGAAGGAGGAAGAGGAGGAGGAAAAGACTGATTGATTTTCACCCTGCTCCCAGCTGGTGATTGCCTTGCCCCTTTACAGCTGAAGATTGAATTTTTAACGTCTGGAGAAGCTGAACAAGAGATTTTTGTCTAAGGGACAGCAGGTCCAAATAAGAGTAGGAGCAAAACATCTCAGTGAAGAGAATGGGTAAGTGGAACTCATATTGAACAGTGAGATTCACATCTTCCTCTCCTCCCTGGCTCCCCAAATGCTGGGATCTCTGCTTACCTCCACTCTCAAAAATGCATCTATCACATCTCAAGCAGGAGGTGGAAGATGCTTCCTGTCTGGGGAAACCTAACTAAATAAGAAAAAATATTTATGCATACCGACCATTGGAGACACACCAATAAAACGCCAAGTCATACCTTATTAGCCTTCACTGAAACTCTGCCACGCACGAGAACTCCCAACCACTTCCAAACATGTTTCCATAATTGGAATGTGCAGCGAATGGATATCACACATTCAAGGAAAGCACCTAATGTGAAAAAAAGTCCAAACCAATTTTTTTAAAAGAGATCTTGGAGGAAACAGAGGCAATGCAAAAAATCTTCTAAAAGATATAATTAATACCTTCAAAAGATAAAAGAAGATACTGTACTCGTGATGTAAAAACAATATGCATTTCAAAAGAAGAAAAATAATAAAGCAGAAATGTTAATTGGAAATAGTATGCATGATCTCAGAAATTTTAAAATGTATTTAATAGATGGGATTCAAAGATAAAGTTTCCCAGAGAGTGAAAAAGCAAACAAAAATATAAAACACTCCAGACATAGAGAATTAAGGAAACACAAGAGAGATTACATCAAGGAAATAATGCAAGAAAATTTTCAATATTGAAAGACATGTGTTTCCAAATAAGAGAGTCCAACAAGTGCCCAGCACAGAGGATAAAGAATAATTATGTTAAAATACAGAATTGTAAAATTTTCTTATATCAGAAGAGATTCTAAACATTTCCAAAAAGATAAAATGTATCACCTATTTATTCATTTATTCCACAAATATTTATCGAAAGTCTACTATGTACTGAATTTATTCATAAGATGGCTTAAGATTACAGATCTGAAGGAAATTTGAGAATGAGCTTTATGGTTATAAAGAGATATTAGGTAGCAAGACAGCAAGTGCAAAGTCCCTGAGGTGGAAGTGTTCTTGGCATGTCTGACGTGCAGCACAGTAGCCAACGTGGTTAGAATAGGATAAGTGAGAGGAGTGAGAAGGGGTGAGGTCAGAGTACAGAGAGGGCAGATCCAGCAGCTCCTCAGGACTTTGAATTTTACTCTAAGTGGGTCAGGTAGTTTTAAATGTTTTTGAGCAAAGAACTTGTATAGTCTGACACAAGTTTTTTAAAAACATACTCTTTCTGCAGTATTCAGAATAGACTAGGGTAGCAAGAGTCGAAGCAGAAACCTATTAGGAGGCCACTGGGATAATCCACACGAAAAAGCACAGTACTGTGCACCCAATAGAGACAGTAAAGATAGCAAGAAGTAGCTAGATTCCAGGCATATCTTGAAAGTAAACCTGATAGTATTTGTGTATGGATTAGACGTAGAGTGTGAGAGAAAGAGAACAATCAAGAACAACTCTATGTTTTCTGGTCTGAACAACTAATAGAACTGACATGTCCAATGTAGAAGACTGTGGGTAGAAAAGACCTTGAATAACATTTTTGAAAAGTGTCAATTTAGAGTTATCTCTGTTTGACATCTTTTGGAGATGTCCAAAAGGGACTGGATAACACAAGGCTGGATTTCAGGGAAAGGACTGGTCTGCATACGTGACTTGGAGAGTGATATTAGTTAAAGTAATGATGGCTGCTGTAAGAGATAAATCCCAAACTCTCAGTGCCTTCACAAAATATAACATTATTTCTCACTCATGAAATCAAAACAAATATATATTCCTAGTTGGTGGATGGCCTTCCTTGCGATTATTCAATGATCCAGGCTTCTTCCATATGTGGCTCTGCTCTCTGCCTCAGAGTGCTCTGCATTCAGTCATAAGATAGGGGACTTATGTAAGTGTCCCACCTTTGGGGAGGACTACCTTAGGGTAAAGGACAGATAATCATATGAGAGAAGATTATTATGGACCAGATCAAGAAAAGATGCAAACCACTTCTATTTGCATAGCCACATCTCATTGCAAGAAAGACTGAGATAGGTGGTCTAGCCATGTGCTTAGGAAGAAGAGGACACAGGTTTAGTGAACAATTTCTGGTCTCTGCTACAGACAACCCTCCTGATAGCCAAACACCTGTTTCACTTCCTTCTATATATAAAACACACAGACACACCTTGTCCTAGAGAGATGCAACCTCAAGTCTCATACAGTCCCTGGATCCAGCTCAAATCTAGATACTTCTAGTACATGCTGCCCTTACCCTTGGTTCTGGATGTGGCTCCTCAAAATGTATCTGACTATAAAATAAAAATAAAAAAGTTAACTGGCCTTCCCCTCACCCACAGTATTATTTACTAGAACAATAGGGAACAAGATAACCCCAATTAAACCTCTCAGTCAAAAGGGGGGAAAACAGAAGAATTGTTGCATTCACTGAGATACTGCTGGCTGAACACAATGAACACTCCTTCCCTGGAGGTGAGCAAATTCCTTGATCATGCACTAATTATGCTGTCTGGGAAGAACTCTCTTGTCCATTGTTCTCTGTAGCAACACCCAACGTGTCTGCTGTGGAGTAAACCCTTCTTTGTAGCTACTCAACTTTCTCAGCACACTTCCGGCTGATGCAATGAGGCCCCAAGTGTTAAAACTTGAATAATCACAGGCTTTTTAGTCTAGCCTTACAGTTCCTTGGCAGTAAAACTTTCTCATATCTTAGTAGACTGCATGTCTATATACTGAAAGTCTCTGATAAGTGCCCTTGTCAGTTACTAACCACATGTTCTTTCCTGAATATAATTCTCATTCAGATGCTAACCTATAACTTGGCTTCTTTGCCTCATGCTTCTCATTCTTAAGCAAACAGAAACCAACTTGAAACTGCTACCAGCAGCAAATCCATACGGGTCTGCAGCAACTCCGTATTTGCCTCCTCAGAGGAAAGAATTCGGCTGAGAGGCGTAAGGCAGAGTGAGAGACCAAGGCAAGTTGTAGAGCAGGAACAAAAGGAAGTAAAGGACACTCGGAAGAGGGTCAAGTGGGCAACTTGAGAGATCCAAGTGCACTGTTTGGCCCTTGGTTTGGGGTTTCATACATTGACATGTTTCTGGGGCTTCTGTTTCTCCTCCCTCAATTTTTCCCTTGGGGCAGGGTATCCACATGCACAGTGGCCTGCCAGCACTTGGGAGGGGCCACATGCACAGTGTGTTTACTGAATCTGTGTGCATGCTCATTTGAAGCATTTTTCCCTTACCTGTTGAGTGTTCCTGGAGGAAGCCCATATGCCAGTTAAACTCTGCCATCTTTCCTCCCAGTACACATGCTTGAGCCCGCTTGCCCAGCTCCAGAGATCTTACTGGGAAGCTGCTGATCACCAGCTTCAGGTGTTTTTTATCTATTGAGAGACCACCCTTCCCTAGCACCAGGTGTGGTCAATTAGAGACAGTTTAACAACCACTTGACTATCACCTCATGGTTGCCTGACATCCCTGGGGTATGGTGGAGCTTCCCCTGTCCTATTCACGTCTGTCTAGCTACCCACTCTAACAAAACCAGCTGGGATAATAGGCTTGGGGAGGAAAGTTGTATTCTTAATCTAATCTTTGCATCGAGGCTCAATCATAATGAATGTTTGCCCCTCAATGTCTTGTTTAGTCTTACCTCTTACCTTTTGAGATTGAGAAACAGTTGGTTCTTCCAGTTGAATTTCTGTTCTTTCTATGCCTTTCATTCTGCTTATATACCACCTGATTTTTCTGATTCTTTCTAAAGCTTATCTTTTTCTTTTAGTACCTTACCAAACATAGCCAATAGCAACCAACATCCACTACTATATACTTTTACTTTCTAACTCCTTCCCTAGAGGCACAAGTTTACCAGCAACAAGTGTGCCTCCCAAGTTATTTCAGAAAATGTTTTAACCCCCCATACCTCTCTGCCTTTTCATCCTACTGTTCTCACTACTGTTCCAGAAACACGGGTCTCTGGTGTTCCTTAAATAAACATGAATTGCTCAAAAAAAAAAAAAAAGAAAGAAAAGAAAATGTTTTAACCAGATGTTTTCAACTTCATTACAGAAACTATTTCTGCTTCTAACATTAGCTTCCTTGCTTCCTGACACCCAACCAATAAAGATTGTCATGTATTTTAGATTTCTATTACAACAACATCCACTTCAAATACAAATTTCTGTGTTAGTTAAGGCCATATTCCCAAATCACAGTGGATCATCACAAAGTGCAAATTAATATTCCTGACTGGTGGGTAACCTGTCAGATTATTCAGGGATCCATGCTTCTCCCATTTGTGGCTCCATCCTTGGAGTCCTCTGCATACATCCAGCAGATGGAAGAGAGGATTGAAGAGTAGGAGTAGGAGATATCTATGGCTAGGCCTGGAAAGGTAGATGTCACTTCTCACATTTCTTTGCCTAGAATTCAGTCAAATGACTAAATGCACTGAAGGCTAGGAAATGCAGTCCAGTTGTGATTCCCGGACAAAGAGAAGCTAGTTCCCTGAGCAACTATCTAATCTCTGACATATGAATGACAGCATAAAAAATGGATATTTAAGACCACAAGACCTGATAAGGTCATGAAAGAATGAGTATAAAGAAGGTATCTGAGGACTAAGTCCTGGGCCGCTCGAAAATTTAAAGGTCAGGAATGTAAGGAGAAAAGTTCAAATCAGAAAAAATAGGCAAAGATGATTTAGGAGGAAAATGAAGCAAGTACGAACTCTGAGAAGCAAAATGAGGACAGCGTTTCAAGGAAAATGTAGATCAACATTTGCCAAATGCTGTAGATAGGTCAGGTAAGATGAAGAATGAGAACAGAGCATTGAATCTGACAGCACGGAAGTCACCACTGCTCTTGACAAAAGCCGTTTCCAGAGTGTGAGGGCAGTAAAAGCCTGGATGAGGAGCGATTGGAGACAGTGAGAGTGGCTAATTCTTTTGGAGAATTTTGTGGTAAAGGAGAAGACATTAATGGGGTGGCAGCTGGATTAGGATATGTGGTCAAGTGAGGGTATGTTTTTGTTGTTGTTTATTTGCTGTTGTTTTATTAAGATAGCAACTATTACAATAATTTTTAATGTTAATGGGAATGACTGATGAGAAAGAGGGAACATTATGATGTGGAAAAAAGAAGGGACAGTTGCTTGCGTGACATTCTGGGGAAGTTAAGGGTATGAGACCTAGTGCATAAGAGGAGGAGCTATTCTTCTATAGGAACAGAGACCATCTGCAGAAGCAGAAGGAAGGTGGGGTATGTGATACAGGGACTTCTTGTTTCTGATCCAGCATATAAAGAGCTTGGAAGTCATCACTCCTGTCCTCACAACAAGATAAAAGTTGAATAAACCAGAATTAACAATTCTTTTTAGATCTTTCATAGAACTGAGGTCACAGGACAAACTGCTATCCCCAAAGTTAAAGAGACAAACAGGCAGATACAGAGAATCACAGTTTACTGGAGCAACCAGTAGCAGAAACCACCACTGGAGCCAGTAAAATGACAGGAAAACGTAAACAGTAATTGATTAAATGTGGGAACCTAAGCATGAATAAGCTTGAAAGTTAACTCCAAAGGGGTCTCTTCTTAAGGGGACCCCACACATTCATGTGGTTTACTTCCAGGAGCCCTATCAGGTTCTCAGAGTGAAGATCAGAGAAGAATCCTCTTCTACTTCTGGCAATGAGAGGGAAAAAGTAATTCTTTAGAAATAGACTAAGAACATTCTGTTCTCCTTAATAACGATTTCTCTCAAGGAAAACTATTTTACCAGAGCCTAAATGACTTGAGAGAATGGAAATATCCAGCTCACCTCATCTTTCCTGTATCTCTTAAGGGGGAGAAAAAACTGAAAAGCATTTGTGAAGATCACAGCCTATGGACACAGGCTCACTGAAGGACTGAGACTTATTCATAGGACTATCGAACAATTCTCCCTCCACTCATGCACAACTTATCACCATATCCATAAGGCACCTGTATAGTAACAGGGAAATACAACTGAAAGAACTTGCTCCTTTCATACCTTATTTAAGAGTAACTTTCTATGGAAACCCAAAGACACAAGAAAGAAATAAAAAAGGACACTAGAAGACATTTTACCTATGACTTCTATAGCCAACAGTAAATACACCCTAACTTCTATCTAGGTAAACAAAACTTCACACTAAATTCTGATTTACCTCAGTTTATTTTACCCCATATATCATGTCCATATTTCAGCCAAAAATTACAAGGCATACTAAAAGACAAAACACAGTTTGAAGAGGCAGAACCAAATTCAGACATTGCAGAGATTTTGGAATTGTCAGACTGGCAATTTAAAACAACTCTGATTAATATGCTAAGGGCCGTAATGAAAAAAAGTGGACAACGTGCAAGAACAGATAAGTAATTTAAGCAGAGATAAAAACTCTAAGAAAGAATCAAAAGAAAATGCTAGAAATTAGAACCACTGTCACAGAAATGAGAAATGCCTCGAATAGGCTCATCAATGGACTAAACAGAATTGGAGAGCTTGAAAATGTCAATAGAAACTTTCAAAACTGAAAAGCAAGAGAAAAAAAGAATGAAAAAGATGGACTGGAATACCAAGAACTGTGAGATAATTACAAAAAGTATAACATATGCGTAGTGTGAATTATAAAAGAAAAGAACAGATGCAGGGTTTAGTTAAAGCAAGAGAGTGATGGAGTAAAGCCACTTCCAAAAATTTATTCAGTTTTCTCAGGGACATAGGAAGCAAGGTCATCAGCTGAGAATAAAGACAGAAGAGGAGGTTTAGAGATCTGAGGAGAGAATAGGGAAAAGAGGGAAATGGGGAGAGAGAGAACGCAAGAGAGAGAGAGGGAGTGCGGAGCATGGAGGGGTGGGTTCTGAGCTGTCTTGAAGAATATATATCACACTGAAATAATCCAAGATCGGAATGTCATTAGCATTCACAAAAGAAATACTGTAATGCTTTAGAATTTTTTGGAGATGTTATTTACAGCATAGAATGTTATATCCAGCCAAATTATCAATCCATCACAAATAAGTGAAATATCTGTGATGCACTCCTTCTCAGAAACTTTCTGGAAAATGTGTTCCAACAAAATGAAGAAGTAGTCCAAGAAAGAGAAAAATATACGATCCAGGGAAGCGGGTATAGAACACAGGAGATAAGTGAAAGTAATTCCCAGGATAATATTAAAGAACAGCTAAGAGGACATCTGGGTATTAGGCCTAAAGATGGTCTATAACGGAGCAAAAGTACATATGGTTCCTGTAAGAACTTTTTTTCCTAAGGAAAAAGTAATAAAACTTATGTTTGAGTACATGGATATTTTTGGATTAAAAAAAATACTGAAAGGCATATAGAAAACAAAGCAAAATAAATGCAATTAAAAAACATTGATAAAAACAAGAAATTTCCCAAGAAAGGACACATAGTCACAGGAAATAAAATAGCCCAATTTTGAAAAATATTTACATAGTTATAATAAAGTAAGAAATAAATACAAACTTAATTGACAATGATAATATTAACATATTAGAATAAATTTTGTGTAGGATGATGATAGGGTATAAGAGACCAAATTCCCACCTTTATAGCAAAGCAGCATTAAATGATATTTAAAATGGACAAATCAAGAAATATTTGAATAAACTTGTTCTTTTAAAACATAAAAACTAATGAAATAGCTAAAAGTATAAAAGTATTAATTTCAATCAAAAGAAGCTTGTACATAAAGAAGGGTGATATGCAGACTACTCATTTCTTTTAGGCTTTTGTTGTTACTGCTGTTGTTGTTTGAGATGGAGTCTTGCTGTGTCACCCAGCGTGGAGTATAGTGGCATGATCAGGGCTCACGGCAGCCTTTACTATCTTCCTGCTGCTGCCCCCATGTAGCCGGGACAATGAGTGTACACCACTCTGCCAAGCTAAACTTTTTGAAATTTTAGTAGAGATGAGGGCTCTCTATGTTGCTCAGGCTGGTCGTGAACTTCTGAACTTAAGCGATGCCTCTGCCTTGGCCTCCCAAAGTGCTGGGATTACATGGTGAGTCCGTGCACCTGGCCTCATTTTCATTATAGGCCTTGAAACATTTGGTCTTAAACTATGTATTACTCATATAAAAAGATGATAGATGATAGATAAACATACAGACAGACAGATATAAATTAAATGGTTAATAATATTCAACTTCATTAACATAGTACAGGGGTCAAATAAAATAAAGATACCAGAATATTGCCATTGAATTTAGTCATAAAAAATTTATTTGGTGACACTGATAAGAGCAATTTCAGAAGCATGGTAGAAGTAGAGACAAAAATTGAAAAGAAGGGAGAAAAGAAAGGAAAGTGAAAAGATGGAAACAAAGTGTCTTAAACTTGTTTAAGAAATAATTTCTTTACAAAGCAATACAATTGTGGTATATATATATATATATATATATATATATATATATATATATGACGGAATAACATGCAGCCATAAAAGGAATGAATTAACAGCATTTGCAGTGACCTGGATGAGACTGGAGATGATTATGCTGAGTGAAGTAACTCAGGAATGAAAAATCAAAATCATATGTTCTCACTGATATATAGGAGCTAAGCTATGAGGACGCAAAGGCATAAGTACGATACAGTGGACTTGGAAACTTGGGAGGAAGAGTAGGAGGGGGTCAAGGGATGAAAGACTACAAATATGGTACAGTGTATACTGCTCGGGTGATGTATACACCCAAATCTCACAAATCACCAGTAAAGAACTTACTCATGTAACCAAATGCCACCTGTACCCCGATAACTTATGAAAAAATTTAAAAATTTAAATTTTTTTTAAAAAGAAATACAGTTATGACGAGGAGAGAGAATTGCAAATGTCACAGGACAACACAGGAAGACACTTGAGCATGTTAATAGACCAAGAAGAAAGAGCTAGTGATGAGGAAAAGAACTAAGCTACATGGAGAAAATGGTGTGTGGGAGTAGCAGGAGGTAACTGCTGGAACAAGTTCTCAAAAGAGACTGAAGACCAGAAGCTTAGATGAGGATTTGGTTTTGGCCATTACGAGGAGATTTGGTTATTCTCTAAGAATGGAAAAAAGAAGTGTGGGTACAAGCACGGATGCATTAAGCGGGTAGGGGTGTCTTATGGTCTATGTGCTTCCTCCCAGTTCATAGGTTGAAGCACTAACCTCCAGTACCTCATAATGAATCGTAGTTGCAAATAGGGTCTGTAAAGAAAGATTAAGTTAAAAATGAAGTCATTATGGTGGGCCCCGATCCACTATGCCTGGTGTTCTTAAAAGGGGAATTTGGATCCACAAAGGACACCAAGGCCATGTGTGCACAGAGGGATAACCGTGTGAAGAGGCAGCAAGAGGGCAGCCATCTGCAAGCCAAGGAGAGAGACCTCAGAGAAAACTAAACCCACTGGTATCTTAATCTTGGACTTCCAGCCCCTAGAATGGTAAAGAAATAAATTTACGTTGTTTAAGCCACCCAGTCTGTGGCATTTTGTTATGGCAGCCCTAGCAAACTAATACAGCCTGGGTAAGGCAATGTTTCTTAGTGACTTAAAAGGCAGCATGACCTGAGAGTCCAAGGAGGCATCAGTGGCAAATGTCTGAGCTTAAAGAGCCTGGTGAGAGTCGGAAATAGCTGCTCTTTAGGGTTGTTTCTGCTAAGATTTGTCTCTCCTTAAATATAAATATACCAGGGACAAATAACCCAGTGAACATAGATTTATACTCCAGGTCAGCAGTTTTCAGCTGGTAATTTTGATCCCCAGGGGACATTTGGGAACGTCCGGAGACATTGTTAGTTGTCTACCTGGGGGAGATAAAATGCTAATGATATCTAGTGAGTAGATGTTAGGGATGTTGCTAAGAATCTTACAGTGCATAAAACAGCCCACACAACAAAGAATTATTCAGCCTGGAATTTCAAAATGTTGATATTGCAAAAACTTGCTCCAGATGGATAAGAATCAGATTCCTAACACAACATCAGTTTCTGCTATATGGGTTTATAGATTATAAATGTCAAATATATGTAGAGACAAGCAGTCACAAAGACAAATGCAAACAATTTTATGCAGAGAATCATGTTCAAAACAATGCCAGGCTTGGCCCTACCATCCTTCCAGAAGGGTGTGGATTTTCATGTCAAACAAAATTGAATTGAAACTCTGCCGATTTATAGCTGTATGAGCTTAAAGAAGTGGACACAGGGAGGGAAGCATCACACACTGCGGTCAGTTGATGGGGGCTAGGGGAGGGACAGCAGTGGATGGGGAGTGATAACGTGGTGAGAAATATCAGATATAGGTGATGGGGGGATGGAGGCAGCAAACCACATTGCCATGTATGTACGTATGCAACAATTCTGCATGATCTGCACATGTACTCCAGAACCTAAAGTACAATAAAAAAAAAAAAGTTATGCAACATCTGTGAATGAAAAAATAATTGGGTTGAAACTCCTTCAGTTAATACATGAATAAAATAAGACATTGTATGTAAAATGACTACCACAGAGTAATAATAGCTATATTTTTTAATGCTAACTATGTGCCAGACACTTGTCAAGTGCTTTATAAGAATTATCTTATTTAATCTTCAAAACAACCTTACGTGGCAGACACTATTACTATACTCATTTTACAAAAGAGTAATCTAGAACTGGAACAGTCCTGCAGAACCAGTCCTCATCATCCTCATGTAACACATAAAAATATGTATTAAGTATCCATTACAGAGTTGTGCTTTACCTGGACCCTAGACATAGTGTCTTTCTACGTTCTCAGTCTACAAAAAGTCACATGTAATACAGTACTTAACAGGTTTCAAAATCAAAACCAAAGTATAAATGGAAAGAAAGTTTCTTCTGTCAGTTTCACTCAAGGGCTCAGCATCCTCTTAGAACTTTTCTATATAAGATTTCTCCTACAAAACTGTCAGTGTCACTACTACATTAATAATGGCCTTACAGAGAGAAGAAATTCTCAAAATGTGTTTCTTGTACCTCCTGCTTCAAAGCTTTGGATTAAGTAGACTACTACTTACCAAAATCCTTTATATAAAGAAGCTATAGAAGAGAGGAGGCTGAGAAAATAATGTCCCCTACACTTGAGTTGCTCATAATCTTGAGGGAAAGCAGACACTGGAGCAATTCACTAACCTCAGCCTAGGGTAAAAAGTACAACTATACAGATGTAGACAAATTACTATAGGAAAATAGGAAAAAAAGTGAAAGAATGGAAAGTTCTGAATGTAGAAATGAAGGAGAAGAAAAGTACAGTAGTGTGAACTATGGAGACAAGGTCAACAAATACCTATCCTTTGAGACTGAAACTATCAAAACTTAACACATAACAATTGAGATAAAACTTCTGGAAAGATTTTTTAAAACCCTGTTTCTGAGACATGAGACATGAACTCAATTCATATCAGTGATCATGGTCCAGCTGCTATACCAGCTACTAAGAATAGAAAATAATTGTCTTTCTGCCTTAAGAAGTTTGCAGATTATTGGGGAAAACAGACAAGGCTGTCACTACAGAATGCAGTACGTGCATGGATGGAGAGGTAAGTACAAGATGCTATGGAGCACTTGGGTGGGCACTTAACCCAGGTTTGGCAGAGGCAGGGGAAGATTCTTGGAGCCTTCTAGAGAGCTTCCACTGCATCTTGAAAAATGGGTAGGAGTTAGCCAATCACGAGTCCTGGGAGAAAGAATAGCAGCATGTTCCAAAGGAGAGAATAGCACCAAGGCCCTGATGGGAAAGAAAACGCATGGTCATTCTGGGGACCTGTGCAGAATTACACAGCTTTAACAGGAGTTGGAAGAATGGCAAGAGATGGGGCTGGGGAGCAGGGCAGGTGCCAAACTTTGAAGGGTTTCTTACATCAAGCAAAAGAACTTGCACTTTCCCTGAGACCAACAGGGCACCACTGAAGGGTTTCGGCCAGAGGAAGTTCCTGATTAGATCTGTATTTCAGAGCCCTAACTCTAGCTACAGTGTGAAGAGTGAATCAGAGGCATAAAATTGTGCAGATAGGAGCAGTTTTGAGGCAGTTATGCGGACAAGGCATCTGAACTAAAAATGTCAATGAGGAAGGAACACGGGAGATTGGTTTGAGTGGTGTTAAGAAATAATAATCAACTTTAAATCTCTATCTAAATAAAAAACAATAGCTGACATTATTTTCTGAGTGGTTTCCATGTGCTGGGCTCAGTTTCAAGTGCCTTCTGGGCATTAATGTGGTTGTCATTCATAGCAACTATGTGAGAGCAGATAAGGACACTGAAGTGCATGGTAAATGGAAAAGCTGGAATCAGGCTGAAGCATTTGATCCAGAGTGCATGTGCATGACCACTTCCCATATGACCATGGTTTCAACTAAAACTGTGTCTGGAAATGCAAAGGGTCAGGCTAGAATCCCAGTGCCACTGAGGCTCTATGCCCAATGAAGCCCTGATCAGTCAGGAGTCCCAACTCACTTTCTCTTGGGTCAAATTAACTACAACACACAGCAGTTAGATGATGAGACAAAGGAAAAACAGGAGGTTGAGAAGAGGAGTAGAAAGACTGACCCTGATGTGATGTAGAGAAGGCCAAAGGTGTGGTCAAACAGGTGGAGTGATCCCCCTGGAATTAAATCCTGCTCCAAACCTGATATAGGAGAAAAGTTAGCCACATGGGAAGATGATCTCAATGTGTTGTCAAGTAAAAATACATAGTTTACAAGGCAGGAGATGAGTGCAATCTCATTTTTTTAAGAGAAAAAGGTGGGGAGCACTAATAGTGATTATCTCTGCACAGGGAATACATTTTTTTAATTTTTGAGATGGAATCTCTCCCTGTCACCGGGCTGGAGTGCAATAGCATGATCTTGGCTCACTACAACCTCTGCCTCCCAAGTTTACATGATTCTCCTGCCTCAGTCTCCCAAATAGCTGGGATTACAAGCACACACTACCACACTCAGCTAAATTTTTTGTGTTTTTACTGGAGATGGGGTTTCACTATGTTGGCAAAATTGGTCTTGAACTCCTGACCTCGTGATCCACCGCCTCAGTCTCCCAAAGTGCTGGGATTACAGACTTAAGACACCACGCCTGGCTTGGGAATACATTTTTAAAATGTGTCTTCCTTTTATTTTTTTTTCTGAAATGATGAATGTGTTATTTTAAAAAGGGAAAATAATCTAGACTGGCGGAAGGTCTGGGAAAAAAAAAACTGAGGCAGCCACTGAAGTCCTAGGGATAAGAGGAAGAATGCCCTGGAGGTGAGCAGCGGACATCAGAGAGGATGAAAGTAGGGTGTTGCAATTAAATAACATGAGAATCAAGAGAAAGGAAAGAGTGAAGACCCGGGAGTATATTATCAGTAAAGACTGTACCAACTCAGGCATGTGCAACAGGGGGATCAAGGGGAGGGATTTCCACATAAGAATTCATCGAGGGGGAAACTGGTTTGCTGATTAATACAAAATTGAGGAGAAAAATTTCAAGGGCAAATCTGTGATGTAAAGAAACTAGTTGTTTAGGGAATGGTGGTTTCAGAAGACATACTCACTGGAAAAGATAAGACATGCCAAAACAGGTGTGAAGAACTGTGTATTAGTCCATTCTCACACTGCTATAAAGGACTCCCTGAGACTGGGGGATTTATAAAGAAAATAGGCTTAGTTGACTCATAGTTCTGCAGGGTGTACAGGAGGCATGGCTGGGGAGGCCTCTGGAAACTTACAATCATGGTAGAAGGCGAAGAGGAAGCTAGCACAATTTTTACACGGTGGCATGAGAGAAAGAGCAAAGAGGGAGGTGCTGTACACTTTCGAACAATCAGATCTTGTGAGAACTCTATCAGGAGAACGGCAAGGGGGAAGTCTACCCCCATGATTCAATCACCTCCCGCCAGGCCCCTCCTTCAGCGTGTGGGGATTACAATTTGACATGGAACTTGGGTGAGGACACAGAGCCAACTCATGACAACCTGGATTCAGATAAAAGCAAAACAAAACACCAAACTGACATCTCTACTCGAAAAAATGAAATTTACACTGGTGACTGACCTGGCAAGTTTCCAAAACCTCTCCACTAAAAATTGTGCGTTTTTATCTCCTTCTGAAGGTCATGTTTCTCCAAAGTACCAATTAGCTCATTAACAACTATCCTTAACCTGGGTGTCCTTTTATTCCCCTCTCAAATGTAAATTTCAGCAACCCAATCTCTGAATAGTTTCTGCCATGATGCTTTGAGATAACTTATGGAGCTAGCATTGAAGGGCTATGTCTGTCTTAGAAGCTGCCTTGAAAAAAGGAGGAGATGGAAAGAAGACAGGCACAAATTAAGGGACAACATCACAACTTAAAATCTACTGAAGTATAATATTTAACCTAATTTTAAAAATAATACTAAAAAGCAATATTTGGCTCAGAATTTTTTTCCTACTAAGTCCAAAAGCCCATGAGTGCACATTTAGTGTATTCCTCTGCCTTCAAGAATAACTGTAACTGTTCAACCTCAGACCAAGAAGAACTTGATATAAAGCAGGTAACCAACCACTCTGCTCTGGAGGTAGGGAGTTCATGGCCATATTCTTTCCTCTGTCATTAAGCATACACATTGGGCATTATCATCAGATTGTACAGATCTTCTTCTTCTCCTCTTCCTCCTCCTCCTTCTTCTTCTTCTTTTCTCTCCCTCTCCCTCTCCTTCTCTCTCTCCCTCTCCCTCTCCATCTTTCTCTCCTTCTCCTTTTTCTTTTTCTTCTTCTCCTCCTTCTCCTTCTCTACCTCCTCCTCCTTCTTCTTCTTCAATATTGTCAGCATCATCATCACCATGGCTAACACCTAGCATATACTATGTATCGGGGACTTTGTTGACATTCACTCATTTAATCTTCAAAAGAACTCTATGAGATCAGTATTATTATTTCCTTATTACAGATACAACAATTAATGCACAGAAATGAATCAACTTACCTAAAAACATGTTGCTGATAAGTGTCAGAACCAGGATTCAGACTCAGGCAGTCTGGTTCAGAGTCCATGCTCTTAGCCATCATTTGATTATTATTATTATTATTATTATTATTATTAAGAACAGGTATAATGAACATCTACTCACCTATAGAATGCAAATTCCATCTTGTATGCAAAGAGTTTTCCATCAAAATGATATTTCAGACTCAAGGATAGCATTTAACTTCACTACCATCATTTAGGCTCAAAAGGCAAGAGCGCATCTCCTATTCCAACTAGTCAGAAGTGATTCCAAATTTATGAAACTTGGAGGTGGAGGCAATGCAAGGGAAATTACATTTAGCAACAGAGCAGTTATTTGTATAAACAGGCTTCAATGTACTTTGGACAAACTGTAACTTTTGCTGAAATTGACAATAAAAGAGTTTTGAAAAGAATGTATGGTCCTCACGCACTAATAACAATTGCATAGGTGTTATATTTCATTCATTTCTCCAGATGCTTATTGTAAAAGACACTGAGCCAGTGAAAAAGCTATTTACTTCCTTCTGTTGTTCTTTCTACATACGATAAAAGTATCCAACCTCCAACAGTGCCCAAAAGGAAGAAGAAAGCACGGAATCTCTGTAATGAAGTGTAAGAAGCTAACTCCTTTTTGCACCAACATGCATTTCTTTAGGTTATTTCCCTGGCTGGTAGTTTCCCAAAGAAGGAGAGTCAACTTTCGCCTTGGCCTCAGCACTTTGGTATTTGAACATGTTTTTGTCTGATGCCTTATCGGAGTTATCTTATAATCTACTCCATACACTATGTCTATCCTGATGTACAGTAATACAGAGTTTCTATTGGAAACACATTACAAAATTCAGTTGTTCTGTTACATATTAACATATTATCTTCTCTGCATTACAACCAATATTTTAGGTAATGACTAAGTTATATGTGAATTCAGCTCCATCCAGCTCTTGAGGGAATGATGTATAGATTCTAAAGCTATTAAGAAGAGCAAATGTGAAGCCTCTGTGAGGATTATGCTTGAGGGAGTATTATTATCAAGCTCTTAAATGGAAGAAATTTAATTTTATTGCTAGCATCACCTTTCCCAGATCTCAACAAAGTTTTCTTGAAGTCTCTAATGGCATTTCCAGGGACCAAAGAGCTGTTCAGCGTCACTGGGGAGATGTGCATGGTGGACAGAGGAGAGGATGCCACAGGAGCAACTGCAATGAAAGAAACACCACAGTTGTAGCAATGACATATTTTTGTGTCCTAAATTAACAGCAAACTAACTCTAGAGAAGTTGCAGTAGCTTCAAATTGAGACTAGGAGATGAACAGGTCAAATAATACACTAGTACAATCCCCAAATGTCATAATATCCCAACAAGAAAAGAACAGAAAAAACAAATTTACACCTCCAAGCATGTAATTTTTTCTTTTCAAAATACAAACATGACCCTATTAATCCAAATCTAACCAACAACTTCTGACATTTTTCTCATTTGAAAGATTAATATTCAAGCAAGCAACTTAATTTCTAACCCTGAGTTCAAAAATTTATGAATTCACCCTTGCAAGGTTCAAGAAGCCTGGGTCCTCTGAAGCCAGAAACACAATGCAGGATAATTTTGGATTCATGAGTCACCTTACCTCATTATAAATTCTCCAAGGATGGTTGGTCAATCCTGACTTCTGCCAGATTCACATCCAGATACAAAGGTGCGTAAACCTGGGAGCTGTCCTATGTGCAAGTACTGATCCAGTTGTCCATCTTTTATTTGTCTTATTCTACATAATTTGACTATCTCGTTCATATAAACACTGGGCTCCTACTATGTGCTGAATGTTCCATGATCTCTGGGAATATCAAGATAAATGTTGTCTTTATTCAGTCACATAGTCTTATTAGGTCTTCCTGGCATGCGTTCGAGATTATGAAGACAAAACCATAAATCCAGTTAAATCTCATTCCTATAATGCTGAACTCATTAATTGAGTGCCCTAACTCAAGAAAATAACTAGCCATAGACCATCCTAATTAAACCATAACTGGTACAGCAATCTTCATAAATATCAAGAAAATGATAACAGTTAACTTTTAATTATCCACACTAATGAAGGGGAACAGTGGCATAGTTAATCCCAAATAGTTTACAAACCAATAATAATTTCTATTACGATTTGGAATTCATTATGTGACTTTCTTCCCAGAAGATTTGCCATCTGATTATATTTTTCATGATGAATATTCAAGCAAGAAACTTAATTTCTGTCTTAGAGTTTTAAAATTTATAAACTTCTGCCTCCACCCTAGGCTTGAATAACTGAAATGTAACATCTTTTACTAAAGTTGATGACACTACCATAACTTTGTATAGTCCCATCCTGAACTTTCCATGGCTGATGAGTTATAATTAAGTCCTAATTCTAAGCTTTCCCAGGAAAGAAAGGCATAAAGATTCAGCTCACAATTTCTAAGCTCTTCCTCTCTCATCCTTTTAACCCTTCCTATTTAACTCTGCATTACTCATCCATGAGTATCTGTATTAGTCAGCTGTTCCTGTAATAACACTGAGTAACAAACTACCTTGAAACCCAATGACTTTAAAAATAAGCATTGATTTCTTCCTCACAGATATTCAAATTGGCTGAACTCAGATCAAACTCATGATTTGGTTCATGCCTCCTCCTGGTGTGTCCCTAATTGCCTTAGACAAGTGGCCCCAGTGAAACACAGGAGCATAAGAAGGCAAGATGACAAGAAAAGCCATTTATGTACATTTAAGGCCTCTGCGTACATCATGTCTGTTCACATCCCAGTGGCTAGGGAAGTCACATTGCCAAGTCCAAAGTCAGTAGGGTAAAAGAAGTTTACTCCACATCAAGGAGGAAAAAAATGAAGATAAATTTTTACTGAAAACAATCTAATCTATCATTTAATATTCATTAGGCTCTCTGGTAGATTTTGGAAATACTAGGATTAATAAGTTCTGTCCTCAAGGAACTCACATTTGGAGTGGGCAGATGGTACTAAAAAGATACTGTTAAAAAACACTAAATAAGGAAGCACTGAGGATACTATGTGAGTAGGAAGTGGCAAATCAGGGAATCTAATATAATACTTCTTGAGCTTAGGGAATCAGCAAAGGCTTTACATTTGAGAGTCTGAGGAGGACCTTGAAAATAAATATGAATGTCCAGGGAAAAAATATAAGCAAAGGTGCAGAAGTACGAGAGTAAATGGTCTCTTCAATAAATGACAGGGCATACAGTGTAACTAAGCCTAGTATATGTGAGAGTTGCTGACGACACATTTTATTTGACAGTTCTTTGAGTAAGTCAGCCCTGGTTTAGCAAAGTAATATTTGGATGACGGAGAAAATATTCTAATGTTACTGAGTGCACCTGAAGTTGCAGACCTTTGGGTTTATCTATCCCAGAACCATTATAAGCAAGGAAGTAGCTATTAATTTTCATTTGCAGAGATGCAGAAATGGGGACTCAACAAGAGGAAGTGACTTGCTCAAGGTCACATGACTAGTAAATGAGGCTTGAAATACAGTTCCAGCTCTGGTCTTTTCCACTAGGCTCTATTGTTAAGTATCCTGGGAGTTCTGGCTACTTCATTAGTCCTATGAGCTAAGCTCAGGCTATAAAAAGTATAGCCCTCTAGACTATATCAACAAGTTCAGAATTTATGAAAGGCATTGAGGTAGGTCTCAAACAGGGGGACAAAAGACATCATGGGAACTTGACTTTGAAAAGACATCCAGTGGCAGAGTGGAGAAGAGATTGGAGAGATGGAGAGGTAATAGAAGCAGGAAGGTCAGGTAAGGGACTATGACAATAGTTCAGGTATACAATCAAGCCCTGAACCAGGACAGCACCAGAAGCAAGGAAGGAAGGAAAGTTGACTTGCAAAACATTTTTGGATGTGCAATCAGAAAACTATTTGATAAAAAAGAGATGAGAAAAAGAAGGAGTCTTGAATTCCTCTGTTTCCAAGCTTATGCCACCAGTTAAAAGGTTAAACCCTTTCCTCTTTTCACTTTCCAGACCACTTTACACTACAATTTCTTCTTTCCATATCTCCCCCAGAGACAATGAATTCTGTCTCCTAGCCTAATTGAAAGCCGGAGGGCAGCAGACAGAAGAGTGGTTGAGGCAAAGGAAGAGTCATTTGATGAGAAAAGATTGATATATTCCTTTCCATAATTAGTGGGATACAGGTGAATAGATTTAGCAGGTTCTTTATTGAAGATTTAGCAGGTTCTTTAATCACCTAACTCAAATCAATACTCCTTTAGGGGAACATAAATTAATTCTCCAAACAAACAGCTAATGCCTAAGGAGAGATGCCTGTAGTGTTTACACACTCCAGCTCCCCTGTCATTGGGGGTGGAGATGAAAGAAAGGCAAGCATGTACCCAGCGGCAGAATTTTCACTTGGAATTGCACAGGGTCAGGAGCAAACGCTCCTTAGTGTACTGACATTTTGTGTATTTTCTCAACATCATCTGAATTGACACTAGCGGAAAGTTACCTATGGATGATACAGCCCCCTACTGGTCACAAGCACTAGGGGCTAGGTAGGATGGCTCTGCAGTTTTTCTGTTCTGAGTCCTTCTCATCTTTCCATATCCACCATTAGAAGTATTGAGAGAGGTTCCCAGGATGGCAGACTAGCTCCCAGAAATCCCAGCCTATTTCCAATTGAGCCTAGTGGAAAAGGCTAGAGCTGGAACTGTATTTCAAGCCTCATTTACTAGTCATGAGACCTTGGGCAAGTCATTTCCCCTTGGTAGTCCCCATTTCTGCATCTGTGCAAACGAAAATTAATAGCTACTTCCCTGCTTATAATGGTTCTGGCATAGATAACCCCAAAGGTCTGCAACCTCAGGTGTACTCTATAATATTAGAATATTTTCTCCCTTTATCCCTGCTAAGCCAGGGCTCAGAGAACTGTCAAATAAAATTGCCCACAACACTTTTCCAAGTGGAAAGTCTGCAGAAACATTACGTGGCTTGTGCAGTAAGAACTAGCATAATATCTACTTCCTGTCTTTGATCTTCCTCCTGCTATTTTCTCTGACTGAAGGAGCCAGACCAAAATTTCAAATAGCAGCCATCCATGCTGAGAGCAAGGCCAAGGGTTAACACAGGCCTTTTTAAATGATCCCAATTGTTGTTCTAAATAATGGTAGCTATTGTCGTATTATTAATAAAGCCTATTCCACCAAAGTGGTATGTTTGTGTCTTGCTTAAATGTGAGGCAAAGAGGTCAAAGCATGAAGGACGAGACTAGGTTTCTCTTTTCAGAATGACCTCAGGGCAGTTGCTAAGAGATTCAACCAACAAAGGAAATAGACATGCAGCTTCTTCTTGCTTCTGGCCCCTTTCTCCAGATTGGACATCATTTCTGCAGCCTATAATCCTCCCCTACTTGGAGAATTAATATGCAAGTTTCCTAATTAGATGGCCAAGAATTTTACACTTCTCACTTGGAGTGATAAATTATTTCCCAGGTCTCTGCCTTCCTCAGTAAGGGGTCTGGAAACCTCAACTTCAGGATAGTCATAGAAACCATTAGTGTCACTAAATTGACCAGCCCTCAGAATTAGCCAAGAGAAAGTGTATATTGATCTGACTTAGTGATGTGAGAGAGAAGCACTTTCTTTTATGATTAACTTTTTCAAAGTCCTCTTAGGCTACCCATACTCTCAGTTGATGGAAAGATTACTGAAAAATAATTAAAATGTCCCTAGAACCACAGAGTCTTTGTGCCATTATTTCACCTAAAATAATAAAATTACTTACACATTCAACTGTAAGCCTCCTTTAAAGTTACTCATGGCAAACATACCTATATGAATATAGAAATGCAAAGTAATGATTTCTATGTCTTAGAAAATTCATAATTTAATAGATAAAATTATGATTATTATCATTTTTACATCATGCTAAAGTTAATAAAATATCTTTTATATCCAGTATTTTACTAAAATGTTCACAAGTATGAGAGATTGGTAGTACCTTTATACCCAATTTACAGGTATGTATACTAAGACAAAGAGAATGAGGCAGGGCATGGTGGCTCATGCCTGTAATCTCAGCCCTTTGGGAGGCCAAGGTGGGCAGATCACTTGAGCCCAGGAATTCAAGACCAGCCTGGTCAACATGGCAAAACGCAGTCTCCACCAAAACTACAAAAATAATAAGCTGGGCATGGTGGTGCACGTCTGTAATCCCAGCTACTCGGGAGGATCACTTGAGCCTGGGAGGTAGAGGCTGCAGTGAGCTGAGATGGCACCACTGCACTCCAGCCTGGATGACAGACTGAGACTGCTGTCTCAAAAAAAGAGAAAGAAAGAAGAAAGAAGGAAAGAAAGAAAGAAAGAGAGAGAAAAAGAAAGAAAGAAAGGAGGGAGGAAGAAGGAAGGAAAGAAAGAGAGAGAGGAAGAAAGAAAAAGAAAGAAAGAAAGAAAAAGGAAAGAAAGAAAGAAAAAGAGAAAAGAAAGAAAGAGAAAGAAAGAAAGAAAAAAGAAGGAAGGAAGGAAGGAAGGAAAGAAAGAAAGAAAGAAAGAAAGAAAGAAACAGTGAAACAATTTGCACAGCTTACACACACACAAACACACAAACACACACACAACCAGTAAATAATGTCTTCAATATCTGATACATTCACAGAGTCTCAGTATCTTCATCCAAAAATGGGAGCATTAAAATCCATCTCAAATGAAATGAGCTCCTGTCTCTCAGCACTTGCCAGGGCCTGTTGTAAGGACGCATTCTTTAAGTGACAGCTGAACAGTCAAGCAGCATTACTCACCTGGAAAGGGGCCTCATAGAAACGATGCAATTTTTCTTTCCAGTGAAGTTATTGATTCCCTTTAAGGAGACTCTCAGCAGGATAAATGACCCTTCATTATTTCCCTGGCATACTCCTGGCACTTTGGGTGTTTCAAACAAATTTGACTTACCACATCTGTGAGACCCAAAGGTCGATAGACATTGCTTTATAATGGCAGAAAATTATCACATCGATAAAAACTGACCATTGTTCACATACTGAATTCCTCCAAAGAATATTACCTGGAGCATTCCGGAATGGAGAAGGCAGGGCTGATTAGGATCAACCACCTTTATGCAGAAGGGCCTTGTGTACATACCAAGCCAGCCGCAGTCAGAGAATAAACCACAGTGGAAAGAAGCAACTTATTTTCTACCTCTAGTCACCAATTAGTGGCATCAGTTCTGAAAGACTGCTTTAAAATCCATAGTTATTTCACTTTTCTTTTAAGATACTTTGGTAGCTCCCCAATTCCCATAAGCTAAAATCTGCCCTAACTCACCTGCCTGCAACCTCATCTCTTGCCAATCTCCCCTGCTTCCACACTCATACTTCTGCTCCACTGAATCTCACTTTCAACTCATCACATCCCTCTTAGACTCAAGACATTTTACACATCATTTTGAGACAATCATTTTACCATCAGTCATCTTGACTACATCTCCACAGACTTTGATATTTCATTTCCATCCACACCTTACTTTCCACAAGATGATTATGTTTTTTCCTTATCTTCTAACCACATCAGATCAACAACCAAACCAGAAAAAGACTTTTCAGTGATCGATTTTTCCATGTCCTGGTTTAGGTCATAACCAATTTCCCATCAATTCTGACATCAACGGGGCTTGCTATTCCACTTTACCAGGACAGCAAGTTCTGCATTTGAGAATGGCTGCGGTGTTTGAGATCCCTCATTCAAATGGTCCTTCTACTTCAGTTCACTTTGAAAACAGTGTAAGAACCAAGAGCAGCTTTGCATGAACTGAGAATCCTGAACAAGATGAAAAGAATGATCCAACTGGTTGGTTTCAGCATCATAGGAGGTATTCCTCTGTCTATGTGTTGCATTCATTTCTTGGCCTATCAGAGAGGCAACCTAGGACAGTGTCAATAATGAGCTCAGGGGACAAACTACCTGGGTGTGAGTTGTGGCTCTGCCACTTATAAGATGTATAACCTGGGGCTCATAATTTCACTTCTTTGTGTCTGTTTCCTCCTTTGTACAATGAAGATGATAATAATAGCTAACTCAGAAAGCTAATGAGAGGGTTGAGTTAGTAATTGTGAATACACACACATACACACACATGCACACATATTCCCAGAAAAGGAGTGACACATATAAACACTATACAGAAGTTTGTTAAATAAAATAAATACAATATTATATGGTTATATTGCTGGTAGAAGAAAATGCCCCACAACAGCTGTCAAAAGCTGAAACTTTGGAGGTTAATTTATTAGCACAACAAAGTAGGTATCATCTGCTATTGCCAAAAAGCTTTCCAATTTCTTCTTTGGATCAAAAATGGAAAGAAGTACCACTAACCTTCACCAAATATTACTGACAAAGATCAGGAATACTTTTCTCAGGCAGAAAAACTGCACAAAAGCTGACAATTGTGAAGTGTCAAAACACGCATCAAAATATCCTACTTTATCCAGTTACATTCCATTTCCCAGAGAGCAAGTTTGAATCAGGAAACAACATCGCCATGGACCACCTTTGATAACTGGGGCTTAAATGCCACTTTCATCATAAATGAAATCTTATTTATAAGAGAATTACTAACTACTATCAACAGTGAAAACCCACACAGAAAAACCACAAGGCTGTATCACAGAGAATTGTTAAATAGTTACCCATGAGAGTAAGAGAAACGAGGCTAACAAAGTCTGCTACTTCATAAACTTACACTCAGATATGCAAGAGGCAAAGGGTTTCTAGTTCTGGCCAAGGATTGCTGGATGTAGGAGGGAGGATAAACTGACCATTTGCCTGGAATGATACAGGGGACGAGAATGCACAGATTTACTTATTTGAAACCCACTGATCTAATACCTATTGTCTTTGAGAAGGTGGATAATATATTTGCCTTATCTGAGTCTCAGTTTTAACAACAGTAAAATGGAGATAAGGTCTTCCTGAGCTGGATATGTTGGCATATGACTGCAGAGCCTTTACATGATGCCTGGCACACGGAAGACACACAATTCTCTACTCCACCTTTTCTATACAACATAAGTAATAAATTATTTCCCAAATCTGTGGAGGGAAATTACATCAGTTATGTGATCATTATCATCAAGTGGAAATTATACATATTCAATGTCTTGCGTCCTCAAGTTTTTTCCAATGTATATGAGTAAATGTTCTTATTGCAAATGGCAGAAACTGATTTTTAAGCACTTGGGATATATTGGAAGAGTTTCAGGAAGAATTCGGGAATTCAGAAAAGGGACCTATGGAAGCCTCTAAGATCCAGGCCTAAAAACCAGGCAGGAGCTAGGAATGCTGCAGAGCTTGAGAGCAGGATTGTCCAGCAAGAGTTACACAACAGATACAAGCTGGTACACAGGACACATTTGCCACCAAGCTGAATCTGAACTCCAAATCTCCCTTCTCTGTAGGCCGCTCATTCAGGGCTTGCTATACAGGATTTAACACTGTTTCAGAACTTTCTCTTTAGTCCAGCTAAAACTGGGTTCTTGTCACAAGAGCAGGAATGATTAGGCTCACACACACATAGAAGGGTGAGGAGCAAAATTTACTGGGCAAAAAGGAAAAAGGAAAAGCATCGGCAAAGTGAGATGGAGTCCTGCTAACAGGCCCTCCACACACAGACTGAATCCCAGGTCCCAATACAAGGAACTGAACAGGCCAAACTCTTTCCCCATGCAAATATCACAAATGTCCCAAGGCTCCACCCAGTCCTCCCAGTGTGCAGATGGCTACTATTCAGAGAGAATCAGTTGGGAAAGGGTGGGCTTCATCTGGGACCAGCAGTCTGGTTCATCAGCATTCAGGCTGTTTTAGGCTTGGAGGTGGGGTTTGCCAGGGACTTTTGGCTGTCTCCTGCCTCCATCAACAGCACCCGGAGCACATGCCTGCCTCTGACTGTCCCAGGGCATGCTTTGAAGAAGGATCTGGCATCCTTTCCTTTCAAAGAGAGGACAGTGAGAAGCAATCTCAGCAATAACCCTCCTGTCAATACAATGGACAATTTCCTAGAGGGAGATGGCGGTACTAATAGGCAGATATGGCTAGAAGATAATAAATAACACATACATATTGAGAAGAAAGGAAGATAAATGGCCTGCATAGTTCTCCCCAGTTTTGAAACAGACTCCAGTGTACCTCCAGCATTCATTCAACAAGTACTTATTGACCATAATTTTCATTCACTGAGGATACAGTGGTCAAAGGTTTATGGATGATTTCTGCCCTCAAAGAGATAAATAAATATAAGTAATTTTCATAGGTATTAAATAATTGTAAGCACATGTCTGGGCACCTAATCCAGTCTCGGAAGAGAGATAGATAGGCAAGATGAACTTGAAGTTGAAACACAAAGTAAAAAAATAATAATAAATCTCCCCTTTTGCCTAATGTCAATACTTCTGTGCCCACATCCTCTTACTCCCTATAAACAGATAGAATCAGGTCTATCCTTTGGTCCTGGTCTAACTTAACCCCACACAGATACCCTCTCCCACTCCAGGTAGACAAGAGTTAAACTAGCTGGCTTCACCTCTATTTTAAGGGGAGGGGCTAGGTCCAGCCCTAAGAAAAATTTTGAATAAAGCTATCTATGACTCCTTTGTACTTCTTTTGCTTTGTTCCGTCCTCTCATATCCCAGCTATTCTGCTACTTTCAAATCCCAAACCTTCACTGTACTTGCAACCACAACTGAGATGGTCCAAATGTCCATCATTAGTACTTCAAGGTAAGAAAACAAAATTGGCTTCTGAGATTTATATTGTAAAATCAAGCCTTCAAGGAGGTAGTTCTAAACCTGTATTAATCCGTTTGCATATTATTATAAAGATACTACCCGAGACTGGGTAATTTGTAAACATAAGAGGCTTAATTAACTCGCAGTTTCTAGAGAAGCCTGAGGAAACTTACAATCATGGTGGAAGGTGAAGGGGAACAAGGCATTTTCCTCCAAGGCAGCAGAAGGGAGAGAGAACACAGGAAACTCCCTCAATATCAGGAGAACAGCATGGGAGAGCCGCCCCCATGATCCAATCACCTCCCATCAGGTCCCTCCCTCAACACGTGGGAATTACTGAGTTGAGATTTGGATAGGGACACACAGCCAATCATATCAGATCCTAAAAACACCCTCCTAAACAGAAATGTGTAAATAAGTAGCTGAATCATTTTGTAAATTCAGGCACACAAATGGATCTCGCTGCAAGATTTCTTCCATTCACTCCTCTGAATCTAGTCTCTATCTTTCTCTACTCTACCCCATACCCTGCAAGGTCAACCTGAATTAACAATAGCAACAAGCTCCCTTGACTTCTGGTGAATCAACTGACAGGCAATCAGAGGACAGCAGGAGATTATGGTCATCAGAAGGCAATAGACAGAGTGTATGCTGGTAAAATGAAACTCACAATCTTTTGTAACCTAACCATGTAAATGATATCACATCACCTTTGCCATAGTCTGTACTTAAAACAAGTCACTATATCCAGACCACACTCAAAAGTGGGAAATGATACAAGGGAGTGAGTACCAGGAGGCCATCTTAGAAGTCTACCTACCAGAACACAAATGACCAAAAGAGAAAAGACCCTTTCCAAGGATTCAAGAAAGTGGAGTTTAAACAGATTGGGTGTCTTACTTGGAAAATGAGAATAAAGAACCTCATAAAATTGCTAAGGGAGGGGCACTATCCAATGGTATCTAGAATACTGGAGCAAAGGCATTCAGAACCTCAAAGCATCAGAGAAGAAAGGGAATCAGAACTCCTTCATTACCTGCCAGTTGGCCCATACATTAACTCTTCATTTCATCCTCACGTCACTATTATAAGGTGCATGTTATTAAATATTATCCCTAGTTTACAGATAAGGAAATTGAAGACCAATAATGTTAAATTTCTGTTCTGAAATTACACATCTAGTAAATAATAATTTTGATTAACAATATAGACATTAGAATCAGACAGAAATGAACTAGAGTCTAGATCCCACCATTTATTTGCCATGTGATATTTTGTAAGTTACTTGTTTGTATTGTCCACTGCTGAAAGTGTGTAGCAGGTGCTTCAGTAAATGTTTCTGTGAATTAATTAATCTGGCTCATTTATATCCATAATGGTACCTACTTCGAGAGTTATTGTGAGGATTACATTAGATTATCTAAACACTTCAGCACAATGCCTAGCTCTTGGTAGGAAGTCAAAAAATGAAAATTAGCATTATTATACTGCTTGTCCTGATTCCAATCTTAAAATCTCAAACAACTGCATCCAGTCTAAATACAACATTACCTATATGGTACTGTAAACCTCCAGCTTCCTAGTGTTCACATCATCTAGTCTCTGCTGGTAAAACCCTTAGGCCAAGTCTCTTCTGTTTTTCTTTTAATTAATAGACTTCATTTCTTAGAGTAGTTTGAGCTTACAGAAAAAATTGAATAGAAAGTACAGAGAGACTTCATACACTCCTCTCACCCGTGAACTAACAGTTTCCCTTATTACTGACATCTTGCATTGGTTTAGTACATTTGTCATGGATGAACCGAGCTTAATCGATACATTATTATTAACTAATGTCCATAGTTTACATCAGGGTTTACTCTTTGTGTTGTATAGTACTATGAGTTTTGCCTAATGCATAATGCCATGCACCCACCATTAGATTATTATACAGAATAGTTTCACTGCCCTAAAAATCTGTGCTCCACCTATGCATTCCTCCCCGCTTCCCCTGAAGATAGAAGCCATGGGAATAGTAAAAATGATCAGCAGTTTCCTGGGATTTAGGCTGAGTCTTAATTGCCAGTTTGTTAAAACAAACATTGTCTGCGCTAGTAAAACTAGTCCCCACCCGTTTTGCATAGAGGCCACGTGATCTGCATATTCTCTCCAGGAAAACTGTCCCCACCCCTTCCCATACACACACATTATGGTTCCACATCTCCTCCACGAGAAAAACTGGACTCTACCTCTTCCCACATACAACATATTGTTCCCAAATCCTCTACACCAGGAAAACTGGTCTTTCTTCCTTTCTACAGGGACATCGTTTGGTGCCCACATCCTCTGCTCTAGGACAACTGAGTACCACGTTTTCCTACATGAATACCATATGATTTCCATATTTGCATCATTGCTGACATGAGTTCCTTATTTGATTAAATGGAGGCAAAACCTATCTGAATTCAAATCCTAGAAAATCCCTTACCCTGTCTAAGATGGATGCAACAGCCATACAATGTAAGTCTTAGCAAAAGGACCCAACGAAACATAGTGAACAATTAGAGTGTCCTTGTAGGAAGCCAGCCTCCGCCTCACCAGTATCTTGCCCTGGGCTATACGAGAGCTGAACCTCCAGAATAACACCGCCTTTTTTTTGCTTTATTTGGCCTTATTTTTTCTCCATTTGGGAGCCAAATTATAGCCTCATAAAATAGCAGGAGTGCTAGGGAAATTGCTTAAATACAGTAACTATTAAAACCTCAAACTGCTGTGCTAATTAAATTGCCTTATTGCTACAAATTTTGTAATACAAGGCAAGTAAAAGTGCCAGTCTCCCTCCATGGCAAAGGGAAACAACCCTTTCTAGAAATTCTCACATGTGACTCCAAGACAGACTTCAACCCAGAGGGGGAAGTGTATGGTCAGATCAGCTGGCTGAATTTCCCTCTTCTCCAGAAAGGTTTCTTCCACTCAGTTAGCTAAAGTTACTTGGTGCTGGCAGATAACAATAGAAAAGCAAACAAGGACCACCCAATTAGGGTTGACTGCAGACTGGATCCATGAGCTCAGCTGAGAAGCTCAAAAGACTTTGTGCAAGCAACTGGTTAGTAATCACTGAGCACCTGGTGTCTACCATGTACAGTGGTAAGTCCCCAGTGCATGGAGAAAGGACACTGGTGTCCAGCCCTTGCATGTACCGCCTTGAGAGAGATAGACCAAATTAAAGGGATAATTAATATAAATTTATAAATCCATTAGATTAATAGCACAGGCTCTGGGGCCAGATTGCCCGATTGAAACCCTGATCTACCATGTCCCAGCTATATGACATTCAGCAAGTTCCTTAACCTCTCTACCTTGGCGGTCCTCATCTGGAAGACAAGGCTAACACTAGTGGGTATTTAAGAAATTTGGGTGAGGATTAAATGAGCTGATATATAAGAATTGCTTAGCACAGGGCCTAGCATAAACTGTCTCTGCTAAATTTGGGGGGTATCGTTGTAACTATTATTACTATCACTCAACAACTATGAGAGTTGAATTATCTCTAAAATTCCTTAAAATATTGTAAACTGACATGCACACGAATGTTCACTGCAGCACAGTTTACAATATTTTAATGTTTTAAGAAATTTTAGAGATAATTCAACTCTCGTAGTTTACAAATAAGTGAGTTTAAAGATACAGAAGGAAAAAGGCCTTAAGTTAGAGGCAGAGCCAAGACTGAAACTCTAATCTCTTGTTCAGGTTTTTACACTGTAATAGTAATAATAGTTATTCAGTGATAGTAATAATAGTTACAACGATACTCCCCAAATTCAGCACAGACAATAGCAAAGACTTGGAACCAACCCAAATGCCCATCGATGATAGACTGGACAGGGAAAATGTGGCACATATACACCATGGAATATTATGCAGCCATCAAAAATGATGAGTTCATGTCCTTTGTAGGGACATGGATGAGCCTGGAAACCATCATTCTCAGCAAACTGACACAAGAACAGAAAATCAAACACCACATGTTCTCACTCATAGGTGGGTGTTGAACAGTGAGAACACATGGACACAGGGAAGGGAGCATCACACACTGGGGTCTGTCGGGGGGAAATAGGGGAGAGACAGTCGGGGATGGGGAGTTGGGGAGAGATAGCATGGGGAGAAATGCCAGATATAGGTGATGGAGAGGAAGGCAGCAAATCACACTGCCATGTGTGTACCTATGCAACAATCTTGAATGTTCTTCACATGTACCACAAAACCTAAAATGCAATAAAAAAAAGAAAAAAAAACTAAAATATTATAAGCAATTAGTGATGTACTCAGTATGTGTGGTATATTCAAGCACTGTGTGGCATAGAGCAGATCAAGGGAGAGGGCACTAATCCAGGTATTTATTGAGCACCTAATAGGTAATAGGCATGCTCTAGGCACCAAGTAACAGCAGGAACAGTAAAAGAAGGACAGCAAGCTGAGTCAAAGTACATTAAGACATAGCCCCTAGCTGTGCAGACCTGGCACAGGTCTTCCATCCACCTTTCACTGGCTCTCAGAGTCCAGAACATATGCAAAGTACATCAGTCAGGGTCACTATAGGAAAGCAACAGCACACCAAATTAAGATAATTAAAGGTGGATTTGCTAAAGGAACTTTTTACAAAGGGGAGGAGAGTGTATAGGAAAATTTTAAAGGCCCTTCTGTTTTAACATGTACCTGGGATTTTATTTTTAGTAAGGTATGTTGAGGCCAACAGAAAAAGAGGCATTTTCCATTGAAAAGATGGTTTATTATTCACAGTCCCAAAGAGTAGCAGGCACACCACACCACAGGGCAGGGGGCCGCACTAGGAAGCACCAAGGTCAACCAGGAGGCACAGAAAGTTGGAGTAAAACAGGGACAAGAGCCTTTATTGTGATTTCCTCAGGAAAGACTGGACAGGGCAGAGTAAGCAGGCTAAGCAGGTTTAGGATTAACTAGTTTCAATACATTTGGTGGTCTCTAAGCTATCGGAGTTGTCCCTAATTGTCTGGTCCCTTGTCCTGGGATGACTTCGGGTGGGGGATTGTGTCCTTGACTCCAAGACCCTAATAAAAATAGGCTGGTGGGGGTACAGACTCTGTATTGGTTGCTTTGCATATTAACACATGTGCTTAGGCAAGTTCCTTACTATCTCAAAGAATTAGCTGACTCTGGGAGGATTAGTTCCTTCCCCTCCCTGGGTCCACAAGGCTCCAAGATGTCAAAGCGTCATAAAGCAAAGTAAGTCAAACATACTATTAACACATGCCCAGAGGTCTTAAGGTACAAGAAGGAAGTAGTTACCATAACCCCAACACAGAGAAGCACATGGAAAGGGCCACCAAAACAGAGAAGCACAGAGAGCTGTGACCCAGTCAAGAAATGTGGTCAGCCCATGGTGACCTGGCACAGAGGGAGTGAGCAAGTGAAATAAATGCCCAACTTGTCTCCCCAACACCCTCCGGTTTATTTCTAGGGTTCCTTAATGGTAGAACCCAACTAGAAGCCAGAGGGCAAGGGAGACTATTGATGTGGTCCATGCAGGTTCACCTGCCCAGGCAGAGAGCAGCATATGGAAGAGTGGGAAGTGGAACAGAAGCAGCAAAGACAAGACATCAGCATACACAGGAAGAACTAACTTCGAAGTCAGTACTGGAACAACACCAGAAGCTGGAGCTGCTTCTGCTTCAGGGAGAATCTGCAAATAGCCTGCTAGAAAAACACATATTGGGTTCAGTGTTGCCTAGAGGTGAAGCGGGCAAAGATGAAAGGAGAAATTTATTTCCTCATTCCAACTCTTAGCCTTTTCCTTCATCTTAGCACAAATGTTGGACACCACGGGAAGAGGCAGGTGTGATTTCATTCATTTACTCCTGACAGGAGCCTTCTGTGAATGCATCTTTCAGGTGCTCCAGAATATTTAAAGGCCTATTGTGTTCCCAAAACTGCTGACCTCACCTCTGTTGCCACAAAACTTGCTGCAAACTCTAGTATCTGAGCACTGACATCATTGCTGTTCCCAGATGATGCAGGAGGAAACAAGGGGCTGATGCTGATGCCCATGGTCAGAATGAAGTGAGCAGCACTGACGTGAGCCGTGAGAGGCCATCTCTGCTCCTGCAACTTAGACAAGTGCCTACTGGACACACCCATAGCATGCTGCTAAGGCAGGGTGAATGGCACTGTTCAATAATCACTAACAGAGCCTACTTTGTGCTCAGCTCTGTGAATGTGAGCCTGAACCACAAGTGGCTCCTGCCCTTCAAGGAATTCATAATATATTAAGATGAAACAATGTACCAGTAACCATGTGATGTATAAAATTAGTCTTAGAATTTCATGCCTAGGCCTCTGCTAAGGGTATGAGAAAAGGCAGCAAGGAGCTAATCAGCCTATGCCATAGGGTAAAATTTTTCTTGGGGAAAGGCAAAAAAAAAAATCTTACTCTTTATATATATAAAGCACAGATAAACATAAGGTATGGTATATAATATATACCATATAATATATATACAAACAGATATGGTATATAATATATCTGTGGCACTAAAATTTCATGGGGAGGGAGACAATTAAGAAAGGAAATATCTTTAAAAGCTCTTTAAGAGTGTAATAATAACAGAAAGGTTGAGGAACATTGAACTTAGTATGTAGGACCATGTGCCCTCAAGTCAGACTGAATTCTAGCTCCATCCCTTATAGATTTGTGACTTTAGACTTCCTTAGATTACTTAGCCTCTCTGTGCGTCAGTTTCATCATCTGCAAATTGGAGATAACAATAGTGCCATCTTCTAATTAATTAAATGAGATAATGCATAGTAAGTTTCCAGATTATCTGACACATAATAAGCGACCAATGAATGTATTCCATTATTATCAATACCTTCAACAAGTAACCTGCACCTATCAATATAAGAAAGTATAAAACCCAGCTCTGGCCCTTAAGAGGCATTATAAGAAGTGATCAAATACAAAGAATAAGGGTTTCAACTTTGCACCAAATTGGAGTTTGAACCCAGAAATTATTACATGGCAACAAATTATTTAACTTCAGTTAAATAATTTTAAAAGAGTCTCAGGTGCTCCTTTCATGCAGTGGGCGGGAATAATATCTGCAGTATTTATTGAATACCTACTATAGGCCAGGTAGGAGGTGCTAGGAATAGAGCACTGAAAAAAAAAAAGAAATCTCTTTCCTTTTGGAGCATACATTCTAATAGAGTAAATGGACAATAAATACATAAACTAATGAATATGTCATAGAATGTTAGGGAGTGACTGATGTCGAAACATAAGATAAAATAGAGTTGGTTTTAGAAGAGCTGACAGGGAGTGCTAACAGACAGAGTTGCCAGGAAGGAGTCCTTAAAAAGGTGACATATAAGTACAGACGTGAATGAAGTAAAGAAATAACGCTTGCAAAGATCTGGGGAAATATACTTCAGGAAAAGAAAACATTAAATGCAAACACCCTGAGACAGGAACATATCCGGCCTGCATGAGGCTGACGTTGCTGAGGCACCATGAACAAGAAGAACGCGGTGGGAGTTGGAGCCAGAAAGAGGGCCAAGGGCCTGGATTTTCTTCTTAAGTGTGACAAGGGTTGGAAGGATGGGAGGAGTGTGATCTGATTAATGTTTTAGGAGGATTATTCTGGCTGCTGTTTGAAGAATGGATCTAAGGGCAAGAAGGAAGGCAATGAGAGTGGTTTAGAGTCTACTGATGTAGGTAAAGCACTTAGCACTGTGCCCGACACAACAAATACTTTCAGTAAATATGACCTTTAGAAATCTGCTTGGAGGCAAACAACAAGAAGAAATTCCACTGTGACTCTAATTTCTTGATGTTCATATCAGGGCTAACTCCAGGGCCAAATAAACCACTTGTCTCACCGAATCCAGTGTCTCCTAAGCAGCATCTTATCCAATGCAGAAAAGTTCTAAAATCTAACCATTACCAGCTTCCCAAACTCCCTTTTTCAGGCAAGACTTTTGTAAATCTGTGGCAAAGGTGCTTATGCCCTAGCAGTCTATGCCATTTAAGAATAAGAATAAGAATAATCCTGTATATGTATCAAAATGGCATCAACTTAAAATGACTCTAGTAAATGAAGAAAATATTTGGGGGTTTAAAGAGTTGTGTTTCCCACTAAATTTTAAGCATAAAACAATTTCATAACTCAATCTTGTATACATGGCAAGTAACCACATATATGTAAAAAAAAATGAATAGATATGTAAATAATCACAAAATAAACTGTACAGTGGAGACAGGAAGCTTAAAGCAAGGCTATTAATTTTTATCTTATAATTACTAAAAACACAAAGTCTATTCTTTACTTTTTTTCCTGGAATACAGATCAAAGTGATATCAGCAGGTATAAAACCAATACCTAGTTATACATCTTTAAAATTAATTTTGACCAATTATAGCTTCTTGAGTGGGGAGAATTATCCAGAACCAAAGATCAATGTCTAGGTTACAGTAGAGAGCCAATCAATATTTTCCAATGTAGTTGAAAAGCATATGAATAAAACTGTTTTAAAAGGCACTTGTGTAATCTTCCTCAAGTTCCAGTAAATTTAACTCCATTCTATACATATAGAAAAGTCAGTGACTTCTGCTTAACTTAAAACCCTTCTAGGAATATGATGGGCAAATTAAAAAAAAAAAAAAGGTTCCTAGGAATGTGATAGGCAAATTAAAAAAAAAAAAAAAAGGTTCCTTTTTCACCCCAGCTATACCTTGTTCATCAGGATTAAATTCCAAAAAGTTAATTTTGACTCTATCAGCAAGCTAAGAGATGCTACAATGCTCAGTAGAAAAACCTCCTAGAGTCATGCCTATTACTCTTAATAATGCAGTCAATTTCAGCCATCTATTCTCATCACAGAGGAAGGAACAAGGATTGATGAAAGAGCACATCTCATCCATAAAGCAACACACTGGAGAGGTGTTTTCAGATACATCTCTCTCTGAGAGACATACCCTTTCCCACTTCCTCATCTGAAACAGGATTAATCACCCTGGATTAGGTAAATGAAGAGTTCCAGAACATCAAGGTATTTCCAATCGACATACCCTACTTCGACCCCCTGGCTCTGCCCTTCACTAACACTCATCTGAAGGCAAGAGCAGAATGCCTTCCCCAGTCTCCATCCAGTGGAAAATCAAAAAAAATCTGACTTTCACCCTATATCATTTTCATCTTTCATCTTAATTATCACTACCAAAAGTACAGAAATCATTATCCTTACAATGATGAACATCCAATTAGTATTTCCCATATAAATTTCATACTATAAAGGAGGTCGTAATGGATAATGCAAATTGCTAATAGCCTTTTTTCATGAGCTGAAAAATCGAGATGCTTAACAAAATGAAATTCAATCTGAGCCATTTTCAAACAAGTCAAGAACTTTAATTACTTGATAGGAAAAGAGAAGGAGAGACAAGCTAAATTTTTTAAACGATCATATTTTTAAGTAATTTCCCTTTCTACCACACTGCTCAAGCTATCTTTCTACAGAGCTAAATGCTTATCTGGTTGGGCTCAATGAGCTTTAAACTATTGTGAAAATTGTTCAATGTAATTTTTTTCATTATTAGGGCTATTTAGTAAGTTGGAAACTTAATCCAAATAAACATTCTGTTTGCTCTATGGTATTTTAGTTGGTTCCCATCCAATAGACTTCCACACAAAAACAGATCTTGTAGGTGATACCATCCCCTTTCTAATTAGAGCATGTTGCTTTGAGCAATAACATAAGCTACTATGATTTACTGAAATAGAATCCTAGAATTGTCCAGTCAGAGTAAGCTGGATTAGGTGTTAGGCAACATGACCACAGTTGAACATTCATGTTCTGAAGCCATACAGACAAGTTCAAAGCCCCATTCACTTCTCACTACCTCTGTCAATTAATCTCCATGAAGTGAGATGAGCCTCTGAGCACAAGGTTAAATTATACAAAGAATATAAAGCATCTAGAACAATGGCTGGAAAATAAGTGCTCAATGAACAGCAGAGAGAAAAGTAACCTCAATTCTGACTTTACAACTTGTGAATAAACTATTTATTCATTCAAAAATATACTTTGGGCATCCTATACATACTAGACAATGTTCTAGATACATGAGATATATCAGAGAAGAAAACAGGCCCAAAAACTGCCTGAGGAGATAAAACCATCACTCATAAGCAGGTAAACCATGTAGTAATCACCCCAAAAAGGACTCAAAAAGAGCCAAATAAGGGATATTGGGGGTGGGTGAAGATGATTTGCTAATTGCTATTTTAAATGAGGTAAACAGGTTAGATTCTAGATTTTGCAGGTAGAACCAGAAGATTTACTGAGGGATTGGATGAAGAGTGTGAGAGAAAGGGGAGTCAAGATTGACTCCAAAGTTTTCGCCCAATTAACTGCAGGGATAGAGTTGATTGACAAGGATAAAGATGAGAAAGGCAGAAAGTGGTGCTACTACGTCTATGGCAAGGGCGAGAGAGAGAGAGAGAGAGGGCCGGGGGGGGAGAGAGAGAGAGAGTGTGTGTGTGTGTGTGTGTGTTATGATGACCAATTTTATGCAAGACTTTCCTAGGTTTACCACTGAAAGTCCCATGGCCTGCAGAACTCCCCAGCCCCAGGCAAACTACGACAGTTGATCACTCTAGCAAAGACTGGATCAGATGTTCAATTTGGGACATGTTAGCTTTAAAATGTCTCTTTGGCATCTCAAACACACATGTCAACTAAACAGATGAATATTTGAATCTGTGGTTTAAGAGTGATGAGAAATAAATCTGGATGCTGCCAGTATATACATGGTATTCAAAACTATGAGATTATATGATATCACAACGAGATTTAATAGTCAGTACACAGTAGTCAGCAATAGAGATTCATTCATCATAGGCCAAATGCCAAGACCTAGGAATATAGATTATAGCTTAAGCCCCTTAGGCAGCCACAGTACCATGGCAAAGACAGGTAGCCGATTAATTACAAAGATTTTGAAATGTACAAGTTCGGTGGTAATCCCTTTAGGACAAGATGGTATCACAGGTCTTTGAAGGATGAATAGGAGCTTTTGGGAAGAGAAGGCAATAGAAAAGAATATTCAGAGAAGAGGTGAAAAGGAAAGAGTATTCAGAGAAGTATAGTATGTATGATAAATGGAAAAGTGAAACAGCATGGCAGGTGTATTAGTCTGTACTTACACTGCTGATAAAGGCACATCCAAGACTAGGAAGAAAAAGAGGTTTAATTGGACTTACAGTTCCACATGGCTGGGGAGGCCTCAGAATTATGGCAGAAGGCAAAAGGTACTTCTTACATGGTGGCAGCAAGAGAAAATGAGGAAGAAGCAAAAGGTGAAACTCCTGATAAACCCATCAGATCTCATGAGACTTATTCACTATCACAAGAATAGCACCAAAATCCAGTGAGGCAGTCAAATTTTAAAGCTCTAAAATGATCTCCTTTGACTCCAGGTTTCACATCCAGGTCATGCTGATGCACAACATGGATTCCCATGGTCTTGGGAAGCTCCACCCCTGTGGCTTTGCAGGGTACAGTCTCCCTCCAAGCTGCTTTCACAGGGTGCTGTTGTCTGCAGCTTTTCCAGGTTCACAGTGCAAGCTGTCAGTGGATCTACAATTCTGGGGTCTGTAGGATGGTGGCCCTCTTCTTGCAACTCCACTAAGCAGTGCCCCAGTAGGAACTCTGTGTGGGAGCTCTGACCCCACATTTCCCTTCCACATTTCCCTAGCAGATGTTCTCCATGAGGGCCCCACCCCTGCAACAAACTTCTGCCTGGGCATCCAGGTACTTCTACACATCTTCTGAAATCTAGGTGGAGGTTCCCAAACCTCAATTCTTGACTTCTGTGGTCCCACAGGCTCAACACCATGTGGAAGCTGCCAAGGCTTGGGGCTTTCAACCTCTGAAGCCCAAGCAGTGGAATAGGGCACCAAGTCTCTAGACTGCCCACAGCATAGGATCCTGGGCCCGGCCCACAAAACCACTTTTTCCCCCTGGGCCTCCAGGTCTGTGATGGGAGGGGTTGCTGTGAAAGTCTCTGATATGGACTATCATCTTCCCGATGATCTTGAGGATTAACATTAGGCTCCTTCCTACTTATGCAAATTTCTGCAGCTGCCTTGAATTTCCAAGGGTTTTTCTCTTCTATCACATAGTCAGGCTGGAAAATTTCCAAACGTTTATGCTCTGACTCCCTTATAAAACTGAATGTCTTTAGTAGCACACAAGTCACTAATACTTTGCTGCTTAGAAATCTCTTCTACCAGATACCCTAAACCATCTCTCTCAAGTTAAAAGTTCCACTAATCTCTAGGGCAGGGGCAAAATGGCACCAGTCTCTTTGCTAAAACATAACAGGAGTCATCTTTGCTCCAATTCCCTACAACCTCCTTATCTCCATCTGAGATCACTTCAGCTTCAATGTTATTGTCCATATTGCTATCAGCATTTTGAGCAAAGCCATTCAACAAGTCTCTAGGGAATTCCAAACTTTCCCACATTTTCCTGCCTTCTGAACCCTCCAAACTATTGCAACCTCTGCCTGTTACCCAGTTCTAAAGTCACTTCCACATTTTCAGGTATCCTTTCAGCAACAGCCACTCTACTGGTACCAATTTACTGTATTAGTACATATTCACACTAAAAAAGACATACCTGAGACTGGGAAGAAATTGGACTTACAGTTTCACATGGCTGGGGAGACCTCAGAATTATGGCAGGAGGCAAAAGGCACTTCTTACATGGTGGCAGCAAGAGAAAATGAGGAACAAGCAAAAGCAGAGCCCCCGATAAACCTATCAGATTTCATGACACTTATTCATATCACAAGAATATCACAGGAAAGACTTGCCCCCATGATCCAATAACCTTCCTGTGTGTCCCTCCCACAACATGTGGGAATTCTAGGCAATACAATTCAAGTTGAGATTTGGGTGGGGACACAGCCAAACCATATCAGCAGGTTTTAGAGAACTCCAAATACTGTGATGGTTCAGGTGGATGAAATGAAAGAATGAACATATTAAGAAATAGAGTACAAATTCCCCATTTATTATTAATGGGAAGGCATTTGAATTTTAGCAAAACCAGAAGTAGTACAGAAACACAAGTTGTGTTGAGCATTAACCATGGCAGTTTCAAAGACCTACTAAACAAATGAAGCATGCTGGTTTTTTGTTCATGTTTAAGCTTGACAACTCATTAGAACTATAAATGTGGAACTATTTTTAGTTTTCTCACCCTAAAAGAGAGATGAATAATCATGAAATATCTGGTCAAGTCTTAAATGTTAAATACCCTGATAGATTTACAAGAATAATAATTCTCTTTGTAATTACAATGACTTTACCATTTCGAGCAATGGTTAAAATCAGCCATGCCCAACAAAGGAAAATCATGCTGAAAGTATATTTGTGGCAGAAAGGGTACCCAGAGGACAACATGAGTTTTGTCAGCTGCAGTGTAAATAACTTAATCTATATACCATTTTAAAACTAGAAGAGAAGAATGTATAAATTATGATTTAGTGGTTTTTAAACTTATTTTAGTCACAGAACCCTTTTGTCCTGGATAATTCAGCACATAATCTCAATTTATAAATTAAATAAAGGTGTAGCTGTTCTGAGTGATTCCTGAGTAGGGGAAAAGTAAAATAATTCTTTCTGTTCAACCTCATGGCCATCTTCTCTGGCCACTAAGAAACATCCTAGAACCCTAGAGATCCACAGAACAGTGTTGAGACAACTGTTATAGATAATCAAATTCAATCCCCTCATTATATAAGTGAGAAGACCAAGGACCAAGAGGAGGCTGTTATTTATCCAAAGTCACATAGTTAATCAACTCCTGTTGGGTAAAACTTCTGCTGCACCATATTGTTTCCCCATAGCTCCATTTCCAGCCCTCTCCTACAGTCTGCTCATTTCCAGTGTCATGTGGTTGTTTTAACGCCAAAAAAAAAAAATGCATTGTGTACATGTTACTTCTAATAACCAGTTAGTAATACTTGCACACATGTAAATACCTGTGTATATTTAACTTTTTTAATACATATGGACACACTGCCATTTTATCTTCCTCCCTTAAAAAACACAGAAAGAGAGATTTTTCAAACCAGAATCTGCTAGGGTAATACAACAAAGCATCATGAGAGCCACATAAAAACGTCATAGGACAGAAGAACTGGATATTTACCTAACATTTTATTAAGGCAATTACCGTATAGATACTAGAGAAGTGATATAACATGATGCTGAGGAGCACAGGCTCTGAAGCAGTCCTCCTTGTTTCTAAACCCAGCTTCATAAGATATGGGACAAGTTACTTAAACTTTCAGTGTCTCTGTTTCCTCATGTGTAAAATTGAACTAATAATAATGATAACTCCCTCATAGGGATTTAATTAGTTAATGCATTTAAGTTTAGGACACTTCTTGGTACATATAAGTCCTTTAAAACTATTTTTTTATTTTTTCTGAATTTTTTATTTTATTTATAGGCGTTTATACATTTGTCAGGGTTTTCTTTTTTAACTTTTATTTAAGTTCAGAGGTATACGTGCAGGTTTGTTACATAGGCAATTTTGTGTCACAGGGGTTTATTATACAGATTATTTCATCACCGAGGTATTGAGCTAGTACCCATTACTTATTTTTTTCTGATTCTCTCCTTCCTCCCACCCTCCACCCTCCAAAAAGCCCCAGGGTGCATTGTTCCCCTCTATATGTTTATGTGCTTTCATCATTTAGTTCCCACTTATAAATGAGATCATGCAGTATTTTGTTTTATGTATCTGTGTTAGTTTGCTAAGGACAATGGCCTCCAGCTCCACCTACGTTCTTGCAAAGACATGATCTCATTCTTTTTTATGGATGCACAGTATTCCATGGTATATATGTGCCACATTTTCTTTATTCAGTCTATCATTGATGAGCATTTAGGATGATTCCATGTCTTTACTATTGTGAATAGTGTTGCAATAAATATGTGCATGTATTTGTCTTGATAACAGAATGATTTATATTCCTTTGGGTATGTATCCAGCAATAGGATTGCTGAGTCAAATGATATTTCTGTCTTTAAGTATTTGCATCAGTGATTATTAGAGAAGTCCAAATCGGAACCACAATGAGATGTCATCTAACACCAGCTAGAATGGCTATTATTGGCCGGGCGTGGTGGCTCATACCTGTAAATCCCAGCACTTTAGGAGGTTGAGGTGGGTGGATCACCTGAGGTCAGGAGTTCAAGACTAGCCTGACCAACATGGAGAAACCCCATCTCTACTAAAATTATAAAATTAGCCAGGTGTGGTGGTGCATACCTATAATCCCAGCTACTCAGGAGGCTGAGGCGGGAGAATTGCTTGAACCCAGGAAGTGGAGGTTGTGGTAAGTCAAGATTGTACCATTGCACTCCAGCCTGGGCAATAAGAGCAAAATTCCATCTCAAAAAAAAAAAGAATGGCTATTATCAAACAGTCAAAAAATAACAGATTCTGATGAGGTTGTGGAGAAAAAGAAACACTTATAAACTGTTGGTGGGAGTATGAATTAGTTCAGCCATTGTGGAAGACAGTGTGGTGATTCCTCAAAGACCTAAAACTATTATTTATCTTTAAAATCTTCATCAGAAGCTAACCCACTGAAGATTCAGCTTCATCAAAAGCTGTGATTCTCTCTACCAAGCACATCCCACCATTGCCTAGACCAATAACAATTTGAAAACAATAAGCCAAATCTCTCTGGCTGATCCTAATTGCCATGTGGGAACAAAATAAACCCTATTAGATGTCTTCCCAAACTTAAATCACTCTTACTTATTACTACACATCCAATTCTCTAATATCTACCTCCAAAATAAATATACTCTCATGCTGTTAGAATTCCTAATTGTACTTAGTGAAAAGTCGATGCTCTACCATGTGGATTTCCTAAAAGCTAGCAAAAGGCCAAACATCAAAATTCTCATTCAGTGAAAACAGGGTGCTGTTACAACTCCATTTCTCGTCTTCCTACTCTTTCTCTAACCTAAGCCTTGAAAATTGTGAGGGTGGGGAGAGGTAAAGAAAGCCTAGGGAAAGAAGAGTCTGTTATGCTGCATTTTAGGAAATCTACTTCCCAAAATATCTCAGCAAGATGTCAGAGTGTAACATTAGCAGGAACACAATAAAACAAGACTGAACTAAACTACACTTCATTCTATTCATTCATACTCATAAATGCAATCAATATGCTACAATGGAACCATCAATTGCTATATGTCTGACATAAACAACGAATACACTAAGGACAAATTAAGAAACATCCTTAGTTTTCAGACACTGGCTTGAAACCCCTGCTGATGGTACAGGGGAGAGTTAATGTCACCTGGGAGGCACTCACCAAACAGCATTATGAGTATAATTTTTAGACCTGTGTTTAGACCTGTCTAAAAACCCTCTTCCTGAAATCCAACTCACATGTCCATTTTTTTCTCTCATTAAACAATTGATTAAAAATTGCATTCTGTTTCTTTTTCTTCTAGAATATAGCTAATATCAGTTCAAATGCTTTCTTACCTATAAACATCAATCACCAAAGACTTTGTCCTCCTTGAGGCTTTCAAAATAAATCCAAAGGATACTAGGGCTTCCAACTTAAGATGGAGAATTGACCACATAAACCACATACCTTTGCCTCTGGTCTCTTTCAAGACTCTCAAAATGATAGTAAAGGAATCAGAAAATATAAATTCATAATGATAAAGAAAATAAGGAAGTAATGGCAGTGAAGATCATATTGCAATAAATTTCTGGAAGCTGAAAGAGTAAGAGGCAGGAGAGAGAGAGAGGACAAAAGCACAGCTTACATGCATGCAGAAGGAAAAGCAGTTGTTAAAAGAGTTGATTTTTCACTGAACCCCAGAGAGGCTCAGGGTTGAAAGTCACCAGATACAACTAATATTGTCAGAGAGTCATAGGTCTAAAAACAGGAAGACTGGCTAAATGTCACCTTTTGGAAAAGTCAGTGTCCCCGCTGTATGCACACACACAGACACACACGTATCCTTACAAAGATGAGTTTCCATATTGAAAGGGGACACTTAGAGCCCATCATAGTAAATAACAAAACATTTACATCATGGCCCACCAGTGTTCCAGAACCTTAGGTATAAAGAGATGGATCTGCAAGTTTCTAGAGAGAAATGTGTCACCTCCAGAGGAGTGAGAATCAATAAAACATCAGATTTCCCAATATAACATACTACTAGATGACAAGGCATGTTGATGACCCTCAAGGTAAAATATTGAATCAAAAATTGATTAAATGTGCAGTAAAACAATTTAAGTATACAAGTACAGACAGAATTATATGAACACACAATAATTAAGGGTATAGTGTTCCTGTGAGCCTTTCCTGAGGAATATTTTATGAACAAAGATTTGGGCATCAAAATGATTAGTAAGAAATGGACATAAGGCCTAAAAGTAAGCATAAATATACATTTACACGTAAAACTTGTAAAACTAAGATTAAATGATGATTATAAGGGAGACAGTATAACGAATGCATGCTCTTAACAATGTAAGTAAAGTCAAACACTGGCATAGAATGAAGACAATATTTTAAAAGTGAATTAAGCTCACGGATTATCTTATAGATATTAATTGGGAATTAAAGAACACTTCTTCAAATCAGTGCTTGATATAAAGGGGCAGTGGGAAGGAAAGGTTACTTAGCTAATTTTAATATCTCTTAGAGTTGTGCACCAAGAAAAGATAGACCAAAAAAAGTGGGACTAAGAGTATTTTAGAAAACTATTAGTATAGAAATTGCCATTAGAAAAAAAAATGCAAATCTCCCAAAATAAAGAAAAAAATACCAAAAAAGAGAGTAAAGGAAATAAATTATGTAATGAAACACTTTATATGTTTGTGTGCTATATTGTATATATGTCTGTATTAAAAATGAAAAAAAAAGGAACATAATTTTTTAAAGATTACTTACAAAGGAGAGAAGTAATAGGTTGGAAGAGACAGAATTTGAAGTTGTAATTCTTGAAACATATCTTGTATTGTGTATGAGACTTTGGAACATTGTTAACATTTTATATAATTATTAAAAAATTAAATAGCCATTTTCTAAAATTAAAAATTAAATGAACCTAACTGTATATACAGTTAGTAGTATAACCACTAAAGAAGAATAATTTCAAGTGACTTAAAATCATAGTAAGTTATCTGTGCTTTCCTAACGGAATTTACATTGTAAATTTTAAATTTTATACTGTAAAAAACATACATTATCATATTACTGGTGGTAGTGTTGTTACTGTCATTCCAAGACTGTTTTGTGTGTAGTGTGGGATAAAGCAAGGTAGTTATCATACTGATGTCTTTAAGCACCAGGATTTCCATCATAGATGAAAGTATACAGATGTAAGATTGATGAAATCAAGTAAAAACCTTATAATCCTAAATTCAGATGGAAAAAAATATCAGTATAAGCCTATGAAACATTTTTCCTCTAAAAATTGAAAATATATATTCCCTAGGCCTCTGCAAAGGCCTGGAAGCAATAATCAAACTGGTAGTAATGATTATTCCCAGTGTCCACACTGTGGTCTCCAGAAAACCAAGGTTCCCGAAAAGAAAGGGATCTTTGAAGAAAAAGCTGTATCCAGATCTGGGGCATAAAATTTCCATCTTGTCACTGGAAACTATCAAAATAAAAGAGTGATTTAAAAAGACTAAGAAACAAAATTGAATAAGCATCCACTAGCTATATATAAGACCAATAGAGTATCAAAGAAGATAATAACTTTAATTATTTCAAATACATAATATTCATTTAAATATATGCAAACATAATTGTGCACCAAATGTTTCATAGGTTACCTTTGGAGAATGTTAGAGAACCAATTCATTACTTTTAAAAACTGGTAAATAAAAGGAAAAAGAAGCAAGAAGTCGTGCTGCCTTTCCTATTTAAGTCTAAGGAAGTTGTATGGTTAGAGAATAGAACCAAGGTACAGAAAAAACAAGATTTTCTATAAGTCCAAAATCCAGCAAACCTGAGAAACAGAGCCTATGATAGAGTGCTCAGCTTAGGTCTTTACCTATTTTAGTACTGGAAGTCCCACATCCCAGGAAACTCCTTAGTCCCAGACAAACCAGGATGGTTAGTCACACTACCTATGGAAACACAAGACCAAATGCTCACACAAGGAGCAAAAGTAAGTTATAACAAAACTAACATCACCTGCTTAAAAGCCCAATTTCTAACACTGTATATGCTACTTTGTTCTTTTTTTTTTTTGAGACAGAGTCTCACTCCGTCACCAGGCACCAGGCTGGAGTGCAGTGGCGTGACCTCGGCTCACCGCAACCTCCGCCGCCCGGGTTCAAGCAATTCTCCTGCCTCAGCATCCCGAGTAGCTGGGACTACAGGCGTGCGCCAACACGCCCAGCCAAGTTTTTTGTATTTTTAGTAGAGACGGGGTTTCACCGTGTTGACCAGGATGGTCTCGATCTCCTGACCTCGTGATCCGCCCGCCTCGGCCTCCCAAAGTGCTGGGATTACAGGCGTGAGCCACCGCGCCCGGCCTACTTTGTTCATTTTAAAGGAGTTACTCCTACCGAATTCTAACTGGTATATAGTGAACTCTTTTGATCCATAATAGTATCAACAGCTTCTAATTATAGAGATTCGCTCTTCTGACTTGCATCATATAAGCACTTTACGAGAAATTATTCATTGAATCCTCATGCTAATCATGGGATATATGTGCTATTTTTATTTCCATTTACAGGTAAGAAAACTGAGGTTCCCATGGGTTACCTTATTTTCCCAAGGTGACCCAGCTCCTAAGTGGCAGAGACTGCATTAGAACCTAGGTCTGTCTAACTCCAAAATCTTTCCTCTCCATCACTATACTCTATTTTCTCTTGCTTACTCTCTCACCAAATATTCCAATCATCAAGAATCAGAATTAAACTCAAGACCTTAAAGTCCTTCACCCTCTCCAAGTTCAAGAAATATTTTAGATAGGCTCAAATACAGAATATAATTGAAGAGTATTATTCTCCAAGCTACCAAATCTAGGCCTAGACAAGCCAATATCAATTTAGCTTTGCTTTACGGAAGAATCAAAGCATGAGTCTTTATGGCCTGTAAATCTGATTGATGTTCATCTTAAAAGCCCAAAAGATTATATGGGAGAGTACCAAAGTGTTACTATCCACACAGATAAATAACCATGAAATTTCAAACTTCTTGACAGGGAACAAAAAAGCAACCTGACAAGTAAAAATCAGGGCAACGTATGTAATGGATCCTACCAACTCACTCATTAAGATGTCTTAATGGTGACTGGCAAGTTTCTACCATTATGGCAGCAGAAAGGTGAACAAGATCTCTTTCAAGTTTCTGACTGCCAGCCAAAGATACAGTTTCTAAAATACAGCATTTACTGGAATCATTAAGATGCACCCATCACAAAACTAAACAGATACCATCTGCAGAGAGGCAAATCAAACGCTGAGCCCTAGAGGCTCTGCTACTACCAGAATTACAGTTGTAGTTATACTCGCAGAGAATAGGGTCATGATAAGTTATTAGAGAGACCACTAGCTCTTCCACTTAGTAACAGTGATTACAATTATTACTACTGCTAACATTCATTAATTGTTTAATGTGTGTCAAGCACTGTAACAAGCATTTGACATACGTTCTCAGAAATGTCACACAGGTAGTGAGTGATTCTAAGCTAGGTCCATTTAACTTTAAAATCTAGCAGCAATGTCTTCTTACAGATGCCTGAGATCTCCCAGCACTTCCAGAGATGCTGGGTTCCTTCTTCCTTACCCTTCTTGCCCTTCTCCACTGCCCCTCACTCCATCCAATGTCCTTACTAGATGTGGGAATTTGGGAAATTGCTACGGTGCATCAACTTCTTCATCTTCGAACTGTGGATAAAAATGTGCACTCACCTCATTGGGCTGCTGGGATAATTACATGAAATCATGACCCACAGGAGGTGTATCCTATGGTAAGATTTAACAAGTGTTAGCTCCCATTGTATATAATGGTGCCCTTTGTATATAAATGTGAAACTCAAGAATTATAAAGCCCATCCCTCGCCCTTATAGTGTTTACAATCTATTTCATGTCATCTTTAATGGGAATCCAGTATTTAGTCCTTACTAGCCAAACTGTGACATCTACATTAGGGCAACATTCTGGGCTAGATGGTATGCTAATTAGACCCAATGCCTTTAGGTCTTTAGCTTGGTAATGCTCTCCCTTGATCAGCATTTTACCTCTGACGGAAAATGCCTTCCAAAATCTTAGTCTTAACCAACAGAAATGCACTCTACTTCCTGGCAACACCACCAGCTCTGCCAAGCATCTTCCTGGAACAAAGAAGATCCTGCTTGAGCTTTAAAATGCTTATGACAGAAGCTAACCAGAGACCTTCATCTCCTCAGGAAGGAACATAACAGTCACACATAATGTGATCACAGAGGATGCCAGATATAGGTGATGGGGAGGAAGGCAGCAAATCACACGGCCATGTGTGTACCTATGCAACAATCCTGCATGTTCTTCACATGTACCCCAAAACCTAAAATACAACAAAAAAAAAAAAAAAGAAAGAAAACGTGTGACTTTTCTCTACCTTGGTTTGCTTACCTAATAAATGAGGCAGTTGAGTGAGCTGATTGCTGGGTTCTTTCCTAGTTCCAAAGAAACTCCAAAACAGCATTCAAAGGTGACAATTATTCTTTTTCAAATGAGAATTTTGCTCTCTAATTTTCCAAAAGCTTTGATGCTACTTATCATGATTCCTGGTGTGACTGACAAACACCTAATTTCACCATCTGCTAAAGCAGAAGTTTTGAAGTGCAGTGTGTCCCCCATTCATTGCGAACAGAGGGTCACAATTCATTTGTTATCAATAATGGTCGAAATGCTAAAATCTTCAAATGCTTTTTTCATAAATTTGAACAAGATTATAACATTTAAAATACTATCACTGTTTTACTGCTAGCTTTCTGACATAGTTAGCTGAGTAGGAGAAAGGTAGGATGATGATATTCCCATTGGAAATTGTTTGCGTGAAGGTGAGTCAATGTTGTCGTAATGCCAGAAAATTAGGTTGAGAATTAATTACCTGTTCTGTGTCAGAAATGTTGACGAAAAAGTGAAAAATATTTTTATTGTGAGCCAGGACATCAAGATATTTGTCCTTGGAAGTCTGTTGTATCACCATGTCCTCTTCTAATACATTAATTCAAATTATCAAATAATGACTAACTACATATTGAGGCTATGGTTCTCTGTTTCACACTTTTTTTCCTCTTAAACCCATTATACTTCTGAGTGTTCCTCTCAACCACCAGTTAAAGACCATTTAATTATTATATTCATATCACATATAATTAGAAAAGAGACTCTTCTACTGCTTCTAGCATTCTAAAAACAAGGATAAATAATTTTCGATTCCCACAAAAAGTATCATTGCTGAAATACACATCTCCATTCATTCATTCATTCATTTATCCATCCAAATAGTTATTAAGCATTTATCACTTGCCTGGCCCTCCACGTGGGCACTTACAAGGCCATGCAGATGAACTGACTAAAGATTCTGCCTTTTGGAGTTTATAATCCAGTCTTAAAAACACAACATATTCATCAATAACAAACCATGTGCCATAGGAAAAAGCAGTAAAGGACAATGGTTAAAACTTTCAGTTTTGGAGTCAGCTTGAAGTTAAATCCTGGTTCTGGCACTTGACTGAGCAAGGAGAGGGGAGGATGTTAAGAGTTGTCATTACTGGAAAATAATGGATTGACAAGGTTGAACGTAGGGTTATGGAGGTTAGAATTGTGTGATTGCTGTGGTGAGTGTTGTGGTTTATTAAAAAAAAAAAAAAAAAGCATATAAAAAGTGCTGCCAAGTTCCAATCAGGGAGGGATTCGTTCCAATCAAGATGTTCAAGAAAGGCCTTGTGGAGAAGGTGGCCTTCCAACTTGGCCTAAAAGGACGGGTAATTATGAACGTATAGAGAAACCAGAGAAAGAGCGTTGTAGGCAAAAGAAACACCACAAATAAAAGCAAAGAAATAGGAAAGCAATATGTATGTTCCAGAAACACAAGTAATTCAATATGACACAAGGAGACAGAAATAAAGTTGGAATAAAAGATGCAGGTTAAATTGTAGAAAATTTTAAACTTCAAACAGTTAGACTTTAATTTGCATGGACAGTCACAAGCATCCTGGGAGTGCCCCTTAAGGCCAGGTAATCTTTGCAAGAAAAGCATAGGTCCCATAGAGTGATAGTTTAATAAATTTCTATTACTGTTATCACAGAAAAATCAATAACACTACAATATATTCCATGCTGGAATCTTGCCTGCTACCTGTCAACAGGCCATAGAGAAATGGGTTCTGGAAACTAGAAACATAAGTTGAGGGAAAATGTGTTTATCGACGTTTCATTTAAATTATTGCCACTTCAAGGGCTTGACTAAGAGAGAAGGCAAGCTTAAAGGAAAATGGCAGAGGTGGTAATATGGCTCAGATCATTTTAAGGAAGTATAGAAATGTTTTGTTCTCCATGAATGATCAAGACACAATGTTGAGTTACCTTAAGCAGGCCCTTCAGGGATTTAGAAATAGAAAGAGATTCATGAAACCAAGCCAGAGGTCACCAAATCAAGTTTCTCATAAGCAGGGGCCTACCTTTTCACATTGCAGCTAATTAAATACAAATGCTCATAAGGAAAAAAATCAAAGAACTCTTAGACTTCATAAAGCACTTCAGTTATATTAGACTCTCATTTTAGCTTCTAGTTAGACTAACCGGGGCTTTTTCAGCTGAAAGTGACAGAAACTTAAACTAGCTTAAACAAAACCAATTAGCTCACATAGCTGCAATTCCTAGGAATTCTGATATAGACAATTCTAGGCATTCAAGGCATTCAAATAATGTCCTCATGACCCTCTTTTGCCATTATTCAGCTCGGCTTTCCTTCATTCTCAGGTGCAATCTCTTAATAAGAAGATAAGAATGTACACAATTCCAGCTTGTATGACCTTTATAACTTATGATCTCCCAAAATTAAAATATCATGTCTCTGTTAGTGTCACATATTCAGTTTCACTGAAGTACACTGACTATACATGCTTGAAACATGTGACCACCCTTGGATGAATTACTATGGTCAGTCAGAAAGAGATTGGCCTATCTTTTTCATTAAAGGTAATACCAGCTGCTTTATTATACCAACCCTGAAATCAAAGAGATTTAAAATAAATTAAACTTTATTTCTTGACCAACGATGAGTTCAAAATTAATGGTCATAACTGGCAGAGGGGAGTTCTGTTCCATGTAACCATTCAGGGTCTGTGCGTGTACTTTATGCATGTTGGAAAAGTAAAATATTTTTGAGCAGAGAAATGAATATCTGCTATCTTTGTTTTATAAATGAAGAATGTGACAGTGAAAGTCCACTGCTATCTTGTTCAAAGGATCAGAGTTCTAGACCCAAATAGCAACTCACTCACTATATATCCTGATATACCACTCCATCTTACCTAAGACTGCTGTCCTTGCCTGTAAAATGAAGGCATCATGCTATGTTACTCCCCGGCCCTAGATCTTTATTTTTTAACTATTTATATAGTACATGTAGATACAATACTCAGTATCTCTTATAAAAATGAACTTATCTTTATAAAATACAGATAATTAAGACTCATTATGACATAGCGAGTTAGAGGGAGTAAAAAAGCTGTGGGAGTATGATCATAGCCTATTTGGATATCAAAAAACAGAGAAGATATTGTTCTCACAAGATAGAAATAATGTTCCCTCCACCCACATCTTGACATATGGGCATGGATGGGTATGGTGTTGTGATGGGAGAGTGAGAAGTTATTGTAATTTTAAAGCTTATATAATCTCATGAAAGCCTTGTTCTCTCAGTCAAGCTTGAATTAGGAACTTGTATCAATAAGATCTCCTAACAATCTATCTGCCAAAAGTCTCATTTATCCCATGACACCAGTAGATCAGTGGATTCTAATTACTGGTAAAACCAGAAGGGCTCCTAAGCCTGTAGATTCTACTGTGTAGGGTAGATTAAGCACCAATGAAGGAAGGAAGGAAGGAAGGAAGGAAGGAAGGAAGGAAGGAAGGGAAGGAAGGAAGGAAGGAAGGGAAGGAAGGAAGGAAGGAAGGAAGGAAGGAAGGGAGGGAGGGAGGGAAGGAAGGAAGGAAGGAAGGGAAGGAAGGGAGGGAGGGAGGGAGGGAAGAGAGGAAGGAGAAGAAGGGATAAGGGAAGGAGAAAGAGGGTAAGTTTAAGTTTTATAATGGTTGAAGAGGCTTGTTTCAGTGCTTACCCCACACACACACACACACACAGACACACACATACACACACACACACACACACACACACAGAGTTACCCACTAGTCCTTTGCTATAATTCTAAAGCATTCCCTTATGTCCAAGAAACTGCTTTCAGCAATCGTCCCCGTAAGGGATGTAAGGTGCTTGTTGTAGGAGATAAAAAGGCCCATTAAATATAATCTTGTCTGCCAGCACCTATTTTACCCAGGTGACATTTCTATGTGAGTTTATTATGAGGGCCAGTCAGTAGGGAAACGCCTTACTTATTATAATCGCTTCTGTAATACTTAAATATCAGTCAGGACAGATTAAATGCTATAACAAACAACTCCAAAATGTCAGTGGTTTAACATGATAATGGTCAATTTCTCTTATGGTCCAATATGGTTTAGCTGTAGAGAAATGGGTCATTCAGGGACTCAAGCTCCTTGCATCATGGGGCTATCCCAACCCAAGTATTATGTGATATTTAAGTTCAAATGCCACTGGTAAGTCTCTCCCAGTCCTATTTCAAATTTTCAGAAAGCAAACCCCAGTGAGTCCCTTCATTTTTAAGTCATAGTACACATATCATAAATCACTGACTGTGCTCTGGATCCCCTCATCCCAAGATTTTTCTACTCCTTGTTGAATCCACTATAGCCAAGGGGTAAAAGGCCCTGTGGCTTACTACCCAGTATTTGAAACCCAAAGAACCAAATCACTACCCTCTCCAAGTACTAACCAACTGAGACCACCACAAGGGAAAAAATCAGCATCACATTAGTGTCTGCTTTATTACTAGTACACCTACACTGGAAATCAAGGCAGGGACTCCCGTTTCTACCTCTGCTCTGCTCTGAACTTATCCACCCAATTGTACAAGAGAGCCTAGAACAAAGAACGTCAAGGCATAGAAGTAGGCTCTTACCACATGTGGAGAACAAAGGGAAGACTACTAGCTCAACCACTTAGGGCCAATGTTCCCAAAAAGAGCAACAGGACAGTCTAGTTCAGGAAACTCTTGGAGGCCCCACTGGTAATTTGGAACAATCTTATTTGCCATTTGCCTTCCCAACAAGAGAGTTAAGAAGTAAATAAAATGAAGTAAAGATTCCTCTCCAGTCGTTCAGGGAGAGTGGACATGCTGGCATATGTTCCCTTTTCTGTGAGAAGAGTTAGAAACACGGGGTAAGAAAATAGAAGGGCTCCCCTCTACTGATTCACCATGGACTGTAGGTGGGAGCTCCCTGCCCTTGGTCTCCATGAATTTTCAACACCCACAGAGAAATAAAAGTCTTCTCTTCCAAAGAGATTCAGAGTAGGGCCAGGCAGAGAGTAGGAGGTTGCTCAGTGATATTTAAAACTATGTAATAAGAATCCTATTGTATTTTCCATTTTCTTCTAAATTGAAATCCATAAGATGGCGCAGATGAAATCCAGATGAATTTCAACACCAAGAGGATATTACTCAGAAGAAAGCAGGGAATCAGCATAACCAATCGTGCATTCCCAATGGAAAGCCCCTGGGGAGGTGTCAGAGTCTCTCCCTCTGCTGTTGGACTAGCAGAATGAAAGCCATTTTCTGAAGGGCGAAGAAAAATATGTTTTGTCTCTTTGCCCTGTCTTGGGCCAGCCACAGGGCTCAGCAATAGAGCTCAATCTACTCCCCCCTCCAACGAATATCTTCTCTGCTTACGGTTTGAATGATTTGTTTCCACGTTTTTCCACAGTGGCAATATCATCTGTTGTATGTTCTTGATGCACAGGGTTCTGCCTGAACAGATAACCCCACGTCCATAGAAGAGCAAGATAAAGACACACAAATATTCAGGGACAGAATTATCCTCAAGTAATTGGAAGTGCATTCTAGTGCACAAAGAGGCAATAAACACCTAAAAATCATATGCTAAAAAGACCAAATGTGGACCTTAGACAACGTGCGGGAAGATGATGAAATGAATCGTTCATTCTTTAATTTTCTCATTCATTCAACTAACATTTATTGAGTGACAGTATGTGTCTGTAGTTATTGTAAAATATTGTAAAATGCTCATGGACACACTAGGAATCATTTATAGATTGAGTAATACATGTGTCTTGCATATGCATAAGTAACTATTTTTCAAAAGTAAATGTGTAATGGAGATAAGCAGCCACTCTTTCGGTGGCTCCTCCTTATCTCTTCTACCTTTCTAAATCGTAGTGTTGCAGGTCTCAGACCTCTTCTCTAAGTATGGCTATTGCCTGGATGATGTCACTTAATCTCATGGTTTTAGAAGCCATCAGTTTCAGGCAGCTCCCACATTTCCATCTCTAGCAAAGACCTCCTTGCTAAACTTGAACCTACAATATTCCAGTCTCTGATTGACATGAGCATATCAATGTCTATCAGCCAAATATGCTTAAACCTAAGCTTCTTATCTTCTTCCGAGCATATTCCTTCCATAGCCCTTCTCATTTAACTAACAGCAACTCCATCCTTCAAGGCACTAATCCCAAAACTTTGAATCATCTTTACAGCTTCTCTCTTAGGTAACCTCAAGCAATCAGTCAGCAAATTCTGTCAGTTTTACCTTTAAAATACTGTATATATAGAATCCAACCACCTCCTACCACTATCACCATCAAAACATCCCTAGACCAAGTCACCTTTAACTCTCGCGTGGATTATTGTAACTGCCTCCTAATTTATCTTCCTGGTTCTGCCCTTGAACTTTTAGCATCTATTCTTCAGACAGTAATCAGAGAGATCCTTTAGAAATGTGACTCAGATCAGCTCACTGCTCTGTTACAAATCATCCAGCGGTTTCCTATTTCACTCAGAATAAGACCAAAATTCCTTCCAATGACCTATAAGGCACTCCATGATATGAACTACAGCCAGTTACCCCCTACTCCACTCCTATCCATTCACTTTGCTACAGCCATATTGGACTCTGTTCCTCCCTGAAACTGCTAAGTACACCTTGATCTCAGGGTCCTTGCACTTGATGTTTCCTCTTCCTGGAACACTCTTCCCTAAATTATCAATATGGCTTACTTCCTTGAGACATGTCATTTTATATACAACACTCTATATGAAGCAACTAGTCTCACTGAAGACTCCTTATTCTCTTATCATGCTTTATTTTTTCCTTTGTGATGATTTAACCATCTTACATACTAAGATGCTTTTATCTTTCTCCATAAAAACATAAACTTCATTTCATTCATTGGTATGTACCCAGCACCTAGAACATTCTCTGGCACACAGTCATTTCTTAATAAGGAAAATGTGTGTACCATTTATGTAAGGATGAATTGTCTTAAAATCTGATAGCAGAATTTCTCTTAGGAAGAGAACTGACCTTGTTGGAAAAACACCTCGCAAAGTTTTTAGGACTGAGGGTAAAGTCCGGGGAGTGTGGGTGAGAGCAATAGCTAAGGGAACAAAGAAGAAAACCATAAGGTAATAAAAGGCATTTGTTTTCTGTTCTTGAGAGAATTAAGAGGCAAATGAAGGGACAGATAAGGTAGAGGGGAGCTAAGGAAATCTTGTGAACATGAAGACCAAGTAAAGTACAATGGCCATTGAGGGAGAAAGAAACCCTGTAAGGGGAAAAATCAAAGGTATTACAGAGTACCCAATTCTCCTTGAAGTTATTTTGCTAAATCTACCATGCTTCCTCAATATATAAGTCAGTTAAACATAAGCATTGCTTGATGTAAGGAGTTTATGTAGAATATAAAAGACTAACAGTCCTTTCTGGGTCAATACAGGGCAAATGAGAGGCAACGTGAAGGGTACAAAATAATCCATAAGCTAAAACAGCAGAAATTCAAAACCAGATATGCCCATGCAAGCATAAAATAACCCTTCACATACAACCCCCTAAAACAAGGAAAAAGAGAGAATGAAGGCAGTCTGCTCAGGTAGGATTGACTGGAAACCTGGAAAGGCTGCCGAATATACAGTAAGGGTAAATAACTTGCCCCAAATGGTACATATTCTCGCTACAGACACTTACAGTCTAGCCAAAGGAAAGTCCCTAGCATATTGTAGACTCCAGACTAATATAGAGAGGAAGCTCCCTGGAGACTGCACGAAGGCATTGCTCTAGAAAGTGAGCTCAGCTGGGTCTCACATCTCCCCCAAGCCCTAAGCAGCTACAACAAGGCAGCATATTGACAGCCCAGCCCCCACCAGCCTGCAACGTGCCCAAGAGCTCAACAGCCCCTGTATCTCCACATCTCTGAAGACCCAGTCTCCTCCCAGCCAGACTTGTGACTGGCTGCTGCTTCCAAGGCTGAAGCACAAGACACTGGCAAAAAACCCTACTGCCCCCAGCAATACAGGTGGGGGTGCTCATCTATCAACAGCTGACCTGGGAAAAGATGAAGTTCTGGTCATTTCTCTGGGATTAGCACCCAGCCACACCCGCCCAAATGACCATTTTGATTCAATCGCTGAAAAAGGAAAGGATATTATCATTAGATAGTTAGGCCCATCCTTGCAGGTAGTATGAGCTTTCTACGAGGCATATGGCTATATGGGGAAAGGATGGTTTCCATTAGGATAGAACGGAAATAGAGAAAATTGAGCTGGCTAAGTAACTAACAGTGTCCATCTCAATGTCTTAATGATAATTGCCTAGCTCAAGCCAAATATTTCATCACTGGATTCCCAGCACATTGAACAGTGCCTGGAGCACGGTGGGTATGCAATAAATATATGTTGAATTAATCAATGGTTTTAAATGTTCTCAGCCAGAACACATTCAGCATTTAGCATTAGTATACAGAGTATATGAGAAAAAAATATATAAGTAAACTGTTAAAAGAAAAACCAGCAGGAAACCATGTAGCCAAGATTTTTGGAACACTGATGATTCTGTGTAATGTATTATTTTAAGTAAAGGCCATTCGTTAAATGCATAACTACATATAATTGAACCTTATGTCTTTTTAAGATGCTTCAATTAAATTAACTCTCAGATTTAAAACATGTGCCAGTTAGGGTATTGGTAAATGCAGTCTTTTTCAGTACAGATGAAGTGGACATTCCGAATGGCCTAAAATTTTACTTCCACTACTCTCTTTAGCTTACCATGCTATGTTTATATTGAATTATAAATATCTGCACGAGAGGCAGTGCACTCATCTGTTACCTTCCTTAATATCATTATAGGTACAAAGTAATAGCATGGCAATTGTTCAAGGATTCAGTTCTCCTGTTACCTAGATAAGACAAAAGTGAAATTCATCCAGAATCCTCCCCCTATGTCTCAGGGAGGCATAATTTTCTGGCATATCTCGCAGTTGCTCTCTTCTTCCTATTGCCCTGTAGCCTATCTACTCCCAGTCAACATGACGACAGACTGTGGCTAAGAGCTGAAAGGCAGTCCAGAGAATCTAGATGCTACCAATGACTCCTGAGCGGCTGCATTTGCCAGTGTTCCTCTCATACTCAGGTTGACAACTCCATCGACTGAACTACTCCATCGGGTAAATGAAGGGAACCAGGCAGTTGCTGCAGGAAGCACAATCAAAGACTAGAATCTCAGTTCTGGAGCCATCACCTCCTAATATAACTCTGTGGCATGTCTCCAAGTTTGCATTCTGCAGCTGTAAATGATAGGTACATAGAGTTACACATACTGGAGATACAAATATATTCACATCACTTTTATTAGCTTTACTGGTAGGAAAAATTACCCAAGCTCTTGAGTATTCTTATTTCCATAAATTATCCAAGAAACCCAAGGGATTTTGAAGCCCATAAAAAGGGTCTCTCTCACCCTGGAGTGGGAAAAATGGTGTTTCTGATCTGCCAATAGGCCTGCTATCATTTCTCTGTTGATCTGGTTCTTTATCAAAGTTGCTATGGATCTGCTTCTGTGTCATTTCACTGCTCCAGATCCCAGAACAGCTGCAGAAATTCTTTGAGAGAGGTGAGTCCCAGTCCTTTAGAGCCAGGTACAGCCAACAAGGCCCCAAAGTTGGACTTACACCAGTTATAGATCTGGTGACCTCTATGACGGCCACTATCCGGGGCAGCATCTGGCCCCAGGAATATGATCACTCTTGTTTTTTTGTCCTCCTCCTTTCACACCCAGAACCATCCACCACTTTCTTTCCAGACTAGGTAACCAGGTCACATTTCCACTGATGCCCTAAAAACTAAAAGAAAGTCTGACCACAGCCTCTTCCTTCAGAATAGGGTGGGTGGGGGAGTTTTCTACTCTTCTAAGAGTGGCTACCCAAGGACTTGAGAAGGAAAAATCCCACCATTCTAAGAAAAGCTAGCTTCACTGGCCCTAAACCACACTTAACCTTCTAGGGGATGTTAGCTTAGAAGGTTAAGTGTGGTTTAGGGCCAGTGAAGCTAGCTTTTCAGGTGATTTTAAGGTGACCACACCTATCCTTCTGAATGAAGGGAAATTTGCCTTCTGTGATTTCAAGATGATTTTCCTGGAATCCAGAAAAAAGAAAAAAAAATATCTTGTGGAACATACTACTGTATGTCCATCTTTGTTACTGACAAGATCAAATATGATAATGTACAAGTATTTAATTAACCACAGCACAGTATACTAACATTAGTTGTAGTCATAAAGGTGAGTGAAACAGTCTAGCATACTGGAAAGAACATAAACCACAGGATAAAGCAGACTAGGAAAATACTTCAGCTCTACCACTTACTATCTGTACTATTTGTACATGTTACTTAACTTCTCGAGCATTCATTTGTAAAGCACATTCATTTGTGAAATATGCATGAACATATAATATTCTACATATTATATTAATAACAACTTATCGGAGTTGTGATATCAATCAAGATAACATGAGCAAAATATCTGTATCAACTCTAAGGCACAGAGTAGTAAGTTCTCAATAAATTGTAGCTATCACTGCCATATTTATAGCTCTTAGTCCATTTCTGCTGCAATGGTAACAATACGTTAGACTGAGTAACTTGTAAATAATAGAAAGTTGTTTCTCACAGTTCCAGAGGATGGGAAGTCCAAGACCAAAGCACCAGCAGATTCCATGTCTAGTGAGGACTTACGCCTTCTTGCCACATCCTCACACGGTGGGAGGGGCAAAAGGGACAAACAGCTCCCTCACTCCTGTTTTATAAGGCTATTAATTCCATTCATGAGGGGTCTGCAAGAATGATTCAATCACCTCCTAAAGGCCCCTCTTAATACTATCATATTGGTGATTAAGTTTCAACATGAGTTTTGGAGGGACACAAACACTGAAACTGTAACAAGCTTTAAATTATAACTAATGTTTATTGAGTACAAGGTATAAGGAGACACACATGTATTAGTTCATTTAACATTTATCTGTGTCATAGTTATTAAAATGCCCATTTTTAGATAAGGCAGTTAAGGCCTAACTACAGTGGTATGTTGCCAAAATTATACTACTAGAAGGTAACTGTATTAGTCCGGATTCTCTAGAGGGACAGAACTGGAAGAACAGATGTATACACAAAGGGGATTTTATTAAGGAGTACTGACTCACACAATTACAAGGTGAGGTCCCACAACAGGCCATCTGCAAGCTGAGCAGCAAGGAAGCCAGTTCAAGTCCCAAAGCTAAAGAACTTGGAGTCTGATGTTCAAAGGCAGGAACCATCCAGCATGGGAGAAAGATGGAGGCCAGAAGACTAAACCAGTCTAGTCTTTCCATGTTTTTCTGCCTGCTGTGATTCTGGCTGCACTGGCAGCAGATTAGATGGTGCCCACCCAGATTGAGGTTGGGTCTGCTTTTCCCAGTCCACTGACTCAAATATTAATCTCCTTTGGCAACACCCTCACAGACATACCCAGGTGCAATACATTATATCCTTCAATCCAATCAAGTTGACGCTCAATATTAACCATCACAGCAACGAAGAAAGTATTTGTATACAACTCTGTATGCTAGCTACATAAACTACACCATATTCAGTGACTTACAACAATATTTACTTGCATGCTCAGGCATCTGCAAGTCAATTGTGAGTCATCTGATCTAGGCTATTCTAGGTTGGGTGGCTTTGCTTCAGGTGGCAGATTGCAGATCTGCCTCCCATGAATTACTCTAAATTTCGGGTCACCCGGGGCATGGCCTTCCTGTGGTACATAACCAATGCACACAGGAACAGACCCAACCACCCAACCATATTTCAAGCTGCTGTCCCCATTACTTCAGCTAACATCCCGAAGTAGGTCACATGGCAAAGCCCAATATCGGGGTGGAAGTGGAAAGTATGCTACTCTAAATTGGAAGGAGAGGAAAAATATTTGTGGAACAGTAATTTAAATTGTCACATCTGGTCTCGCCAACTCCAGAATCTGAGCTCTTATTTATTGTCCCACAAGGCTTCTCTACTGTTCTAGGACAGTACCTCTCTAATCCAAAAAAAAGTCATTATTAAACCTCTTTTTCACTATTAATCTGCATGGGATTGTAGGTTGTTCCTTTGACTTATTGTCTATAGTCACCTGGCTTAGCTCTTCCAAACAGCTGTAAGATTCCAGCTGGAGGGTAAATGTAAAGTTGATAGCCCATCATTACATACTCTTCTCAAAGGCCAGGCTGTGCAGCCCCAGTAAGCAACCTGCTGGGTCTACAAATTTGCCATGCTTTGCTCTGTTAAAACTTTACTGGGCACAGTATGATAACTCAATTAATAGTGAGAATGACACTAGCAAATGCCACCCGAATTGCAACCAATTATTTTTTCCTTAAAATCTTTTTGAATTATAAGCTGACCACGCTCATCAGGAGCCATATCCTTCCACAGGGCATATTTAGTCTATCCCTGCCTTCCCCGTTAGTTTCTATTGCCAGGGTCCCACAATTCCGTCACCAGCTATAAGTCTCTCTCTTCTTCCAAAAGCAATGCAGCCTCCTCCCAAAGGGGCTAATTGAAAACACAAATCAGGCTGTTTGGCAGGATTTTGTGCTGTTGGTAGATCTTTTTTAATTTGTTTTTTTTCCCCCATGAATCAAAAATTTGCTGACTTAATTCTTTCTTCTTTCTCACAGTGGTCCTAATTTAGAAAGCATAGACACAGAAACAAGTCCCAAAGCCAGCCTGAATTACCACCTTACATAATGAGGATAAATTCAAAGCCAGCCAGCACCTGCCCCAAAATGCTGTAGGCACCTGGCCTTCCAAGGTGTCCTGGACCCCACCTGTCCCACTGGACTTGCCATTTCCAGCCCAGACTTGGAACTTCTCTGGCTAACAATAGCCAAAAGTCAAAGGAAGCTAACTGTATCCATAATCAGTTGGCTTGCCAATCTATGACCTTCAGAAAATAAAAAGTCTATTATATACAGTGTCCAATGTAGGAAAGTTGAATGACTGGGAGTTGTCACACTGCTACTTTCATTTTTTTTCCCAATCATTTTTTTCCCAATCATGCCATCCAGATGGGCATGAATGACACTCTTTATTAAATACACATATTTTTCAAGGTTAAAGAGATCCATGTCATTAGAAAAGAAGATAAACATATTTCTGAGTTTCTCACCAAAAGAAATTTTCCATCTGGTTGCTTAAGTTTGGATTATGAAGATTATCATTGGAACAACAGTCATCTGAATGGATGGAAGTATATTTGTTGAAGCACTGCAGGGTCCCCAATCTCAGAAGTTTTTGTCCCAACTGAACTGGTACAGATATAACAGGCTTTCCATTATTTCTAGGCATAGCTGACTGACACTGTCTTCAAGCCAGACTCCTATATCCCTGTGGCAACCTTTGGAGTTAACATTGAAGCACACAACTTTTAGGCTCGGCCCAATCTTAAAGTGATAATACCACTGGTAATACATCTTCCTAAAGCTTTAACTAATTCCATGTGGACACTGGGCCATCTACCGGGTACACTCAAGCCAGAGTCTCAGACAAAAAACACACTAACCAATCTGCCTTAGTTCCAAAATTGCCATTGACAGCTTCCTGCATGAAAATCAACTAGGTGGGCTCAGATTGCTGAAGTAAGTGCTTTTTTATTCCTTCAATGACTTCAACACTGTCTTCTAACAACTGAAATGTTTTTCCTTCTTACTTGGATCTACTACTTTAGCAGATGCTCATAGTAACTATAAGCTCTGGCTCTAAGAATGAAGACATCCATGGGAGTAAAAAATCCACTGGTGGTACAAATGAATATGGGCACTAGCCTATTATTCTTCCCAGGCAGAAAATGTACAAATGTACATGCATTATCACACCCATCACTGACTTTTGAAATTTATCTCCAGTGAGACAAGAAGGCTCTCTGAACTCCAGTGGAATGGTTGTCACTTCTGACATCATACGTTAGACCTCACTTGTGACAAAGTTTACAATTATGGAATCTTGGAGGAAGTTCTGAATGCAGGCATTAGCCAAGTTCCATTATCTTTAGCTTTTTCCAAAGACAAGCTATCTCAGAAGTCAATCCAATATATGGAGAGTGATCTCAAAGAGATTTATCTCCACATTTTTTTTTTAAACTTTAAATTGGCACCCATTACTTGGCTCCTTCAAATTTTTTTGTAGACTCGTAATCTACCTGGTGTCCAGGTTATCAATCAAGTTAGGCCAAGACCATACACCTCATTGAATGATTTGGGTACTGGTTTGGACTCATCATGACCCCAAGCAAACTTTCTATATCCTACTGGCTTGAGCTCATTGTGGCCTCAGGCAAGCTTCCTGTATCATTTCTTTGGTGCAGTTTCACTATGCATTGGCTGCCAATTTGAGTGAGTCCTGGAAGACAGAACACACTTTCATACAACATGTTACATGAAGCAAATTTATTATTTATAGATAAGCAGCAAGGAACAAAAGAAACTTAAAATCTATGGTGAGCAGGTCCCCATGGCTCAAGAAAGCTGCTCAGGGCGAGGGGAGTCTCAACTGCATGTGCCCCACTTGCAATACAGCCAAAGCACTGGAAAAGCAGCCCAACCTGGTTAGATATCTCAGGGTCAAAGGACTCACTGCGCAAAGCTCTGAAGGATATCCTGCTTCCAGGGGGAGGAAGCACAAAGCTGAGGCTTACCTGGGCAGTTTCTCCCTAACTCAAGATGATACATTTCCTGGGAGGGAAAGGAATAAGGCCCAGGATTTTTTGGGCAGTTCCTCCCTATCTCGGGCTTCTAAGGTTACTTTCAAAAACTACAAGCAAAAAAAAGGGTAGGAGAACTGGGTCCATCTAAGGCCACTCGGACAATTGTCCTGCACTTTCCATGCAATGGAAGGCATTTATCACAGGTTTCTGGCACTCATTTGGTGGAGCTGATTCTTTCTACATTTTGGCTTCCACTGATTCCAACTTGCTAGGGCCTTTGCTTTTCTGGAGAGGCTTCTGCTAGTCCTCAATTACTGCTCCTGCCAGCTAAGGACCTTTCTCAAAATGTTATCTTCCTTGTGACCTTGTCTCCATTTTTTCGTCCTCCTTCTTGCTAACACCCTACATCCCATATTTCAGGAAGCAGAATGCTTTCAAAGTATCTGAGCTAAAATCTCATGGAAATCTTTGAAGCAATCACCTGCTTTGTGGAGAGCCTTGAAGCAGGAGGATTTGGGAGCTTCAATCTAGAGATCTCTGGTTCCATCTTCTGCTCTTCTGATAATGTGCCAGTCAGAGCTCTCCCATGGTCTTTTACACCAGCATAAGAAAAGAGTTCATACCCATCCAGAAAGACTAAGAGGAAAAGAATTTGATTCCAATGAAACTGCAATGGTAACTTCCTTTTCCTCCAATATAAGCACAGCCTCCACCTTCTGCTGCTGTAAGAATCACTGATGTGGAAATCAGGAGGTGGCAGGCAAGGGTCCATGGCAGTAGCACTGGGGGCGGAAGAAGTTTGGCTTCCAGTTTCACAGCTGCAGCTCCAGAGGCTCCTCTCAAAACCCACCCTGACTGCAGCACAGAGTCTGCACCTGTCAGTTCCGCTTCGCCAATTCTTAAACAGGGGTGAATGCAGTGACTTGTCTTATAGCCACTGGGCACGTCCAAGACCTGTGGTTTAATAGCACTGGTTGGCACTTACTGTTTCGAGACTATTTTCACAGTGGGCTAATGAAAAATAGCATTTCATAGGCAGCCAGAGGCCTTCCTTTGCACATTAATGTCTTAAGGAAGCCCTTCAGGAGCTTTCCTGCAGTGGTTCTCAAACTTCAGAGTGCCTGAGAATCACCTGAAAGTTTATTAAAACACAGGCCAATAGGCCCCACTCCCCAAGATTCTGAATTAGTAGATCTAGGGTAGAGAGAAGACTTCGCATTTCCAACAAGTTCCACCAGCATCGGGCGATGCTGATGCTGATGTTGCTGGGTCCACAGACCACTCTTTAAGAACCACTGCTCTGATGCCAGGCAGTACAGGGGGCCGCAGGTTTGAGGAGCCCAAGATGGCAAGACTCGGGGCCATCTTTCAACTCCTTCAACCAAAACAAGAACTCTTTTTGTGTTTTACGGTCTGGCTTCTGCGTGAGATTTCATTTGGATACAGTTTCTGCAGTAAAAATGGTTTGACAACCACTTCTGTAGGTGGCGTCAACACTTGAGATTATGCAAACTAAAGACAGAAAGAGTAATTTACCTCAAGAAAATCAGAGGCACAAAAGCATTCACTCACTCAGCAAAAGCTGAAGGGTTATGAAAAGCTAAAAGTTATACGTGTTGCTGAGGTGGAAAAACCAGAGGCCTACTCTGGGACTCACATCTGTATAACAAGGTAAACATGCAAATGATAGGTTGGTGAGGTGACAGATACGTTAATTAGTTTTACGTAATCTTTCTACAATGATCAAAACACCACATTGTACCCCACAAATGCATATAATTATTGTCAGTTAAATAAATACATAACAAATGAGTACAACTAATGTTACATAGTTGCTACGACAGAGGCCTCTTTATGAAAAACAGAAATACTTAACACGTGGTTCACATACTACCCTTCCACCTCCTGTTCCAGAAAAGATTTTACTAATTGATCATAATATTCCTCAGAAGAGGTCCCAGATGTGACCTCAGAATCCTTCTCAGCACATTAACACTGAGCCACAAACAATTGATTAAAGGTGGCATTCAAATTCAAATTTGTGTACTATCATTGATCCAAGTTCTGGTGAGAATATTTCACAATTCCATTTGTATAAGTTTAGGAAATAATTCATAAAGAGGATAGTACTTGACAGAATCTTGAAAGCTAAATACATGATATATAGGTGTCAATGAGAGTGAAGAAGGGAGGAAGTGGTCATGGAGTATTCCAGCAGATATAAGGAATAAAATTCATTACAAAGATTAACAAGTGAATGGTAAGTTGTGCCAGCAATTGTAGACCATAGCTTTGTAGATACTTTATGTGAAAGAGAGTTTATTAAAGGTACCTAGAAGCGGCACAGGGAGGGTCAAAGGACAATTTTCTAAAACTTGACTAGATTATGTTTCTGGGCTGTGGAGAAGGATGTAGAGAGAAAGGTTGAAAAAAAAATACACAAGAAAAGAGAATATAATAAGCAAGTGCTCAGAGGAAATCTAAGGCCAGAATTCTCTCCCAGCATTGCTTTGAGGTCGTCTGATCCCCACTCCTAGTAGGGCGGCTGTGATGGATGCATGCGTGCACAGCCAGGTATCTAGTGCACAGCCACAGAGGGGCAATGTCAAACATCAAGTCAGAGGGAGACCAAGCTTGAACCACAGAAGCATATTAAGAATAGCTTAGGGTGGGAGAGTCAGGGGACTAGGGAAGTCAAGAATGAAAAGCTTGTTCTCTGAGATAACAAAAAGGCAGTGGCCTGGAGGAATTCTAGAAGAAAAAAAAAAGATCACATGTCCTGTTGGCGGACTCTGCCGCCAACAAAGGTCTGGATGGGAAAACCAACAACATTTTAAAGATGGATGGAACATTTTACAGATGGATGGAACAGACAGAAGTATATTAAACAGGCTGTGTTTTAAGATCATGACCAATTCTTTTTCAGTTTTTTGTCACTTTGCAGTACTTTATTAATGATAGAAGGTTCGAATACTATCAGTCTTCATTTTCAAATTTCCATGCCCATTCCCAAGAATTTAGTCTTCTACATGAACTTAAGGAAGTTACTTGAACCTCCACCACCACTTTACATCTAAAATGGGTTTTGAGTATGATACACCCAAAGAAGAAATTCAACAGATAAATATTGACTTTTTTTTTTAACTTTTACTTTACTTTCAACTTTCATTTGACTTTTTTAAACTTTTACTTTAAAATCGGGGGTACATGTGCAGATTTGTGGCAAAGGTATATTGTATAATGCACATTGAGAAGAGTATTTTATAATAAGAGTCATCTGTGACAAACCCACAGCCAATATCATACTGAACAGGCAAAAGTTGGAAGCATGCCCCTTGAAAACCAGTACAAGACAAGGATGCCCTCTCTAACCACTTCTATTCAATGTAGTTTTGGAAGTCTGGCCAGGGCAATCAGACAAGAGAAAGATAGGAAGAGAGGAAATATATTCAGATAGGAAGAGAGGAAATCAAATTGTCTCTGTTTGTAGGTGACATGATCCTATTCTAGAAAACCCCATCATCTCAGCCCAAAACCTTCTTAAGCTAATAATCAACTTCATCAAAGTCTCGGGATATAAAATCAATGTACAAAAATCGCAAGCATTCCTATACACCAACAACAGACAAGTGGAGAGCCAAATCATGAGTGAACTTACATTCACAATTGCTACAAAGAGAATAAAATTCCTAGGAATACAGCTAACAAAGGAAGCAAACGGCTCTTCAAGGAGAACTACAAACCACTGCTCAAGGAAATCAATCAGAGGACATAAACAAAAGGAAAAACATTCCATACTCATGGACAGGAAGAATCAATATCATGAAAATGGCCATACTGCCCAAAGTAATTTATAGATTCAATGCCATAAAACTACCATTGACATTCTTCACAGAATTAGAAAAAAAAACTATTTTAAAATTAATATGAAACCAAAAAACAGCTTGAATAGCCAAGGCAATCCTAAGCAAAAAGAACAAAGCTGGAGGCATCATGTTACCCAACTTCAAATTATTCTACAAGGCTACAGTAACCAAAACAGCATAATACTGGTACAAAAACAGACACATAGGCCAATGGAACAGAGCAGAGAATTCAGAAATAAGACTGCACATCTACAACCATCTGATATTCAATAAACCTGGCAAAAACAAGCAATGGGGAAGTTACTTCCTATTTAATAAATGGTGTTGGAAGAACTGGCTAGCCATATGCAGAAAATTAAAACTGGGCCCCTTCCTTATACCTTATATGAACATTAATTCAAGACGAATTAAAAACTTAAATGTAAAACCCAAAACTATAAAAACGCTAGAAGGAAATCTACACAACAGCATAGGCATGCCTATTCAGGATATGGGCATAGGCAAGTTATTTCATGACAAAAGCCTCAAAAGCAATTACAACAAAAGCCGAAATTGACAAATGGGATCTAATTAAACTAAAGAGATTCTGCACAGCTAAAGAAACTATCATCAGAGGAATAGACAACCTACAGAATGGGAGAAAATTTTTACAATCTACTCATCTAACAAAAGTCTAATATCCAGAGTCTACAAGGAACTTAAACAAATTTACAAGAAAAAAACAAGCCCATTAAAAAGTGGACAAAGGACATGAACAAACACTTCGCAAAAGAAGACATTTATGCAGCCAACAAACATATGAAAAAAACTCAACATCACTGATGGTTAGAGAAATGCAAATCAAAACCACAATGAGATATAATTCTACGCCAGTCAGAATGACAATTATTACAAAGTCAAGAAACAACAGATGCTGGCGAGGCTAGGGGGAAATAGGAACGCTTTTACACTGTTGGTGGGAATGTAAACTAGTTCAGTCATTGTGGAAGACAGTGTGGTGATTCCTCAAAAACCTAGAAGCAGAAATACCATTTGATCCAGCAATCCCATTACTGGGTATATACCCAAAGAAACATGACAAATTCTTAAGAAAATCATTTACCCAATCATTTACAAGAAAGCACTGTATTTTTTTTTCTATACTGAGAAATAATCAGCAAAATGTGCCAGGCAGTGTGCTAAATGGTTTATACACATCACATCATCTCCCTTAATCCTCATAATGCCTATGAGATATTTTCATTTTACACAGGAAAAAACTTAAGTTGACAGAAGTTAAAAGACTTGACAAGCTTGTATGCGACAGAGCTAGGTTTTGAACCCAAACGTGGTAGCCCCCAGAGTCCAGGCTTCTATTGACTCTACCCTACATACTTCTTTGAAGAACATCTCTGACCCCACAAAAACACTTGCCTACTTTTCACTGAACAGACTCTGTTTTAATTTTTTCTAATCATCCCTCAAGGCCCATTTGCTTCTCTCTGGGAAGCCTTCACCCACATCCCTGTGCTCAGTTAGTGGTAGCCCACTCTGCCTTCCTCTATGATCTCATAAAACTTTATACTTATTTCTCCCAGAGCTCTCACTATGTTTGATGATAGTCAGCCACCTGTGAGTTTGTCTCTACTCTTGGGTTGAAACAAAGCACAGCAGAAAGGAGATGGACTTTGAAGTCAATGAGAACTAGTTCAAGTTTCAGTTCTTCCTCTTGTTATTGTATAAACATGGGCGAATTACTTAACCTCTACCTCATTTGTAAAATCAAGATAATGGCAACAAGAAATGATTGTGAATATTTTAATGAAATAAGATTATGTTAAGTTCTGAAACATGGTGATGCTAAATAGATAGTAGAAATTAATACGACTTTTTACAACTGTTAAGTGAATTAATTGCAATTTTATCTTGATGCACCCCATTGGTTCTGTATTCTGACAACATAAATTTCAAGGAAAATATTTAAACACCCATTTAAGAAAAACAAGCTTTTCACATGTATATATTTACAAACAATTGTGGTATTTATGTAAATATCTTTATAGTCATCAGAATGGATCCCAAAATATCTCAGCTTCCTAATAGTTGGTTTAATTTGAATTACTATAAGACTTTAAAAATAATAAAAGTACAATCACTTTTAAATGGCTGGCATGATTTTACTAAAGTAGATTCTAACTTTTTTCTTCCAATTAATCTCAATGACTCAAGTTTTATTGTGTTTACATTTCAAGTGCAAGGGTAAAGTAAATAAGACAAAAATCTCAAATCCAAATGTTTTAGAGAGCCATAGAAAAAGGCTTTTGTAGATTAATTGGAGGACAAGATGGCTTCCAAAGGAGGCTGAAAACAATTTTCTATTGATACTTAAGTATGTTATTATCTAAGGGTATATGCAAAGCAAGACTGGCTATGACTGATAGTTACATGGGACTTATTATATTACTTCTCTATATAGACTAGAGATGTGAAAATTTTCCATAATAAAAATTATTTGAAAAGGAAAAATCAAAAATATAATTACCATCATCGTGATCACATCATTTGTTAAATTTATTGGACATTTCCCATCCCTTTTCATTCATAAAATTATCACTTCCTTATGAAGAGAAGCAAACTTAAGATTAAAGAGATGACAGAAATTTCCCAAATTCACACTCCTAATAAGTGGCAGATTTCAGGACTCAAATTTTTAATCAGTCCAAGATACTCAGAAAGAGAAAGGGGGAGAAATGGCACCCTACCGGGAAAGGAAACATTTCCTTTTTCTCTGTGAAAACTGCAAGCAGCCATCGGATAAAGAACCCCAAGGTGAAAGCAGATGTGACAACTGGAGGCACAGTGTGTGGCCTGTGGACTCCCGGGGAGGGAAGAAGTAGAGCAGAGCACAGCACTGATGGGGGAATGGAGCTGACAGGAGTGAAGAAACAGCACCTCTACTGGGATCTACCAGAAAGGTAGATGGATCCAAAAATGTGTTGAATCAGAAAATGCAGCACGTGCTGTGTGCAAAAACTGGAGAAGGAATAAATAACCTCTCCTGAGGGAGATTCATCCAGATGTTTCCTCTCCAGGAAAAAGTGTGAGGTGAATATTTTCGTTTGAGTTTGAGGACATTCAGGCAGCATAACCAAGGGAAGCACATACCCCAAGATTTCACGAACAGAACGTAGTGTCCATGTGGGTGGAGGAAGGAAGTGGACATTCAAAACCCGATTTTGAATTCAACCAGAAATTCCCAATGATAATACGAGATATACATACTTAGTGTTTTTTGTCAACATACAACGAATATTTATTGAGCAAATATTATGGCTGGCACTGGGCCACATGCTGAAATGCAGGGAAGAAAACAGATTCAGTTCTCCAAGCCAATAGAGGAAACAGACAAACAAGTCAAACAACAAATAAACAAAATAATTGAAAAGGTCTGAGTGCCACTGTATTGGTTTTCCAGGGCTGTCATAATAAAATGTCACAGACTGGGTGGCTTAAACAATAGAAGTTTGTTTTCTCACAATTCTGGAGTCTAGAAGTCTAAGATCAAAGTGTCAGCAGATTTGGTTTTTCCTGAGGCCTCTCTCCTTGGTTTGCAGATGCCACCTTCTCACTGCATCTTCACATGGCCGTCCCTTTATCTGTGTGTTGTCTGTGTCCTTGAAGCAGGAAAGGCTGTGAAACAAACCTCTCAAACACGGAACTGGGAAGGAAGTGGTGATTTATTGGGCGGGAGCTAGCAGAGGGTCTCAATGCTCCAAATAGCTGAGCTTCCCTAAAAAAGAAAATCCCTGCCCTTATAAAGACTTACAACTCTAGAATTTACATGTGAAAGGGTCTTGGTACATGGGGTAGGTGTGGGATACCTGACAGGTAGGGGTTTGATCATGTGTAAGTAAAAACAATGCCTTCCAGAAAGATTCCTCCATACCACGCCTGCCATCTATAGGAGGGCGATTAAAGGGGGCACCCAGTCTGCCAGCCTTTACTTCTGCTATTGAAATGCAACATGGAAGTCAAGGGGGAGGTGGTCTTAGATGCTTAAGGGTGATTAAGGGTCTCCTTCCTCATCCTGATCTTCTCTTCTGATAAGAACAGCAGTCACACTGGATTAGGGTCCACTCATATGACCTTATGTTACCATAATTACTTCTTTAAAGGTCCTATCTTCAAATACATTCTGAGGTACTGCACGTTAGAACTTCAACATATGAATTTGAGGTGGGAGTGACAGTTCAACCTCTAACAGCCATGAAGTTAATAAACAGGATGCTGGTCCCACCTCTTCAGGGAAGTCCTACCTATTCGATCTGAGGAAGTCAGAGAAGTAAGTTACACAGTACAGAACACCTCCTCCTCTTGCACAGTTGTAATTGTCACAATTGCAATTTATATTACTTTGTGTGATCACTTGCTTAAGGTCTTCTTCCCTCTCCTCACTGTAAGCTCCAAGAGGGCAAGAATCTCTTCTGATTTTTCCTATCACTGTATCCTAACACTTAGCAGTTAATGGTGCCTGATATACAGCAGATGAACTATACGAACATGTATTTTTAAAAAGGATAAATGAATAAGCATCAAGATTGAGAACAATGAGGTGTGAGGTAGCATCTAAACTGATACCTGAAGGATAGGATGCTGAGCTAGACATGAGAGAAATAAATGGGAAAAAGACAACTCCAACCAGAGTATGTGTGAAGGGTTTGATAAGAGAAATGATCTGACATGTTATCAAATATACGTATTACATAGTGATATTGTTTGAGAATCAGTGATAAGTTTGAGTATCAAAAACTTCTGATGTGCCTAGAAATTCTACTTTTAGGAACGTATCCTAAAGAAATAAGCTGGCAGATAGGCAAAAGTGTTTAAGGTCATCCACTGCAATGTTACTGCTAATAGGGACAACTGGAAAACAACTTAGTGATCATCAGCAGAAGACTGGGTAAATAAAGTCTAGCACACAAATGCAACACAATGCTGCATAGTCAATGAAAACGATGATATGGATCAAATGGGCAGAGAAGACACACTCTGTGATTGTTATCTTACATTTCTAATATAATTCCATTTACGCAAAATAAAAGAGAGAGGGAGAAAGCGGTATGTAGCAAAGACAGCAAAATGTTAGCAGTGATTGTCTCTGGATGACGGGGTTTAAAATTATTGTTGCTTTTCTTCGTTATAATTTCCTATATTGTTTGATATGTGAATATCCATTTTAATAATCCTTACGATCAGAAATAAATATAAATATATTTTATATTTTTGAAAATTAAAAAATGATAAATATGCCCCCCCAATCATGAAGCCAAAGACTAAACTTCCCTAATGATTTGAGCTCTATTTGTGTAGTGTTGGGGGTTTCAGAATAATCTATCTGCTGCTGACCTTCAGTAAAAATGTGTTTATTTTATAACTTAATAACCACTGTAACCCAAGGGAACAATAAAATAAAAGTACTAATTCAGTGGAGTTGAAGGAAGAGCAATTATCCTGGGGAAGGGCTTCCCCTGAGCTTAGTCACTTATAACCCATGGTGGGACCACAGGGAAAAGAGGGCCACGGCAAGCTGTTGAATTGTTCATAGTCTTACCTGCTTGGAGGAGTTCACTGAAGCATTGTTTATGCTGCTATTTTCTACGTGGTTAGGCTGACCAATGAGGTGATGTTAGGTTGGGGATAAAGGGTAGCAAGGAACGTAAATGTTGTCAAACCCGGGTGTTGAACGCAAGAACCAAAACTAAGTCAAATACCTTGCTGATGCTCCACAACCTTATGGCCTTGCAGTTCTTGGTTGACAGTCTGGATCCTTAATGCAAATAAGCTAATGGGCTCCCCTGGAGCAAAATTGCTTCTGCTCTTGGTGAGAAATGAATAAATAGCTGTAGTGTCCTGAGGCATCAGGAAAGGATCAACACTTGGGCCAAATGCAATGGTTGAAGCTTCCCAGGGTGAGAGGAAAATGAATCCAGGTCAGCAGGATGTGGGGGCAACTCAGTGTTTGTTTATTATTGCTGTAAAAATACTTTTATATTTGTTGGAAATTTCAATAAATAATATTTTTCCCTCTATTCAAAGATAGGAGGCCGAGAGTAAGATACCAAGTTACTTCACAATGCATTCACAATGCAGCTTCCTCACTCTATGAGGAGGCTCAAAGGAGGTGCCATAGCTTGACCAGTGGACTAAATGACCACTAAAGGAAAAGTCTTCATGCTGATGATTTCAGAGTCAATTTAGTGATGAGAAACTAACAGGAAACAGATTTATTCTCTATTCTATGCCCAGAATGCTGGGCATTCTGTATGTGTAATCACATATTTCTCATTCAACTGTATAAGATAGGGAAATTACCCTAAGTTGCAGATAAGGAAAAATAGCAATCAAAGAGTAATTATCTTGGCAAAGGTTCAAAGCCAATTAAAAGGTCCGTCACCAGGTTCAACATGCAGATTGGTTTGGGTTTAGAAACAGAATGCTCTTTACATTCTCTCACCATAATGGGCTCCCAAACTCCTCTGTTTGGCCCAAATAGCTGCAAATTGTAAGTTTAGTATAACCCGCTCTCAAGTTTGACTTCAATAACTTTCTTGGGTTTGGTTGCTATGCCCATCAAGGCTTCTATTGTGGACTACAAACTTGCTAGTTTTCTACCCAGCATCTATTCTTTTTCTTCCTTTTTCCTGATTGTATCTCCTTAAAGCCCATGTACTTTGGGAAAGGTTGACTTCACTCCAGCTTCAAAACTAAGCTCCAATTTACTCAAGCCAATCAGCACATCCCATTATCCTGGCCAGAGTATTGGATTAGGGAGGGCGTGTGACCTAAACAAGTCTGTTAAGGTGAATTTCAAGATGCTTGCTTGGCATGATGGAATGGAAACCTTGTGTGCAGAACTGCTGCAGCCTTTTTACTATCAGATGGGAGGCTCAGTTTGGGATAAAACTGATATAATATAGAAAAGAATGAAAAAAGAGAAAGAAATAAAGTGAGCCTAAAGACAGCATTAAATTGCTACAGCAACCAAAGCTGTCTGGGACTTCCAGCTGTGCATAGCAATAAAGCGTCATTATTATTTAAGCCCGTGTGAGTTCTGATTTGTTTCCTAATTGACATAAAGTTTTGTATCTGAAGTAAAGTGGTGGAATAATAAAACTGTAAATTTAGAGTTGGCTGGGTAGCAATCAGAAGCTGGCAAGCTGGTGATCCTTGTTGTCTGGTAATAAAACAGCTGTTGATACTCTAGCCTATTAATAAAATGAAATGATCATTTAGTTTATTGTCCAAACTAGAACACATTTGAGAATAAAATAGGGATGACATTAATAATTATGTCAGGAACCGTACACTAGTCAGATTTTAGTTCACTTTTGTCTTTAACCCTTAGAGGCTAGTGATACATTTACAATACATTGCTGTAACTTATTCAGGATCTGGTAAATTTTAATCTCCCCCTCAAAAGTATGTGGTACAGACATCCCTCAATATCCATGGAAATTGATTCCAGGACCACCTACCACAATAAGAAAATTCACGAGTGTTCAAGTCCCTTATAAAATGGCATGGAATGTGCATATTATCTATGCACATTCTCCCATATATTTTAGATCATCTCTAGATTACCTATAACACCTAACAGAATGTAAATGCAATGTAAATAGTTGTTATACTATATTGTTTTATTTGTATTCTCTTTTAATTTTTTGTTATTGTTTTTCCCTCATATTTTCAACCTGCAACTGGCTGAATCCATGGAGGCGGAACCCGCAGCTATGGAGGGCTGACTGTATATCTCTGTAGTGAAAGTAAAACTCCATAACAGTCCCTTATGGTTGGACTGAAGTTGCCTATAGGGAAAAGGCACACCAGGAGAAGGGAAATTATATATTGATGTAAATAATAAGCAGAGAGAGTCTCTTTAAAAGAAAATCATGTTTATTCAGAAATAGCACATCACAACTAAAATATGGGTGCCATAGTAAACTATGAGTGTATTCAGGGAGGTAAAAGGAAGACAAAGAGTTTTCAAGAAAAAATGAAGAGGATTACATAATTGTTTTGAAATAATTAACCTTGGCTAAGAGGATCAGTAACAAGGGTGACGCCAGTCTGAGGTTGGACAAGCAGTTGCTGGGCAGATGTGTTTGCACAAGTATTTTTTGTGTAAGGTTGCAGTGGCCTTTATGCAAGGTTGTGATTTTTGCAGTCTTTTGTGATAGTTTCGCTATTAATCATACAAATGTGAGAACCCTCTCTTTATAGCCTTCCCTGGCTATGTTTGCCTGAGTTTGGTTTTTTGTTTTTTTTTTTTAACACAAGTGACTCCATTTTTATTCTGACAACTTTCACATATGCCAAATCACAAAAGGATTTTTATGCTGAGCTAAGGAGGCTGACTTTATCATGAAGGTAATGGGAAACCACTCCCAGGGTTGAAGAAAAGTAGTAATCTATCAATCTCATGTTGTTAAAAATCTGTTTACAATGAGGACTATAGATAAGAGATGAAGAAGCCCACATAGACTATTTCTCTAAGAATAATGACTGTTTTTAACACAGGCAGTGGCAATGTGAATGGGGACAAGGGAACAAATTTAAGAGACTGAAAAGCAGGAAAGAAGCTGATAAATTCACCTGAAGCCAATCCTCATATAACTCATCAGCCTAAAATTCTTAGTATCAAACAAGTATTTCAAAATGGACATGACAGTTTCAGCCCATTTTAAGAAAGTTCCCATTTTTAGGTCTCTTTTTCTTTTGAAATTTTCAAGGAACTTTTATCAACTTATCTGAAGATGTTTTCACATTTAGATCATATGGCTCTTAAGTGTTTAAGGAATGCAATGCATTTTACATACAAAAGATTTTGTTTAGTCCTTTTTGAGTATTATTTTTATTCCTTTGGTGTTATTTTCCAGTCATGCCTACCACTGAGTTTTTCAAGGAGTTTTCTTCCATTAGTCTAAGGGCACATCTGTCTAAGTTTCATTTTTCTAATAAGTGTTTATCACATTTGTAAAATTCCACATTTGACTCTCTTCATGTGTCCCTTTTGAGGACTCTTTATTCTTTCTTGCTGGATTCTGTATGTGTGTGTTTTGTGCCTTCTGAGCACTAAATGGATTTATTAAGCAAATTAGGTCATATCTAATATTTCCCCACTTTTAGCTAAGTATAACCTTTCATACTATGACAATAAAAAGATACAATGGATATAGGGAAAGCATCTTTAGCTCCAATGAATTTCATTTATAAAAAATATTGCTGGATCATCAAACTTTAAAGAAAATCCACTATCAATATTCCATATTATAAAGAACTGCATGCTGGTAATTGGAAGCATCTTCATGGTATAAGTTCAGTGTGGCATGGCTAGTTTAATGAGTCTAGGCTGTGATGTCAGAAAGACTTTAATTTGAATATTAACCATGGCTCTTCTAAGCTGTATGTCCACGGCCAAGTAATTTGACCTTTCCGGGCCCCAGTTTCTTTCATTTGGAAATGGTATTAAGATTTATTTCAGGTCAGGCTTGGTGGCTCATGCCTATAATCCCAACACTTTGGGAGGTTGAACCCAGGAGTTTGAGACCAGCCTGGGCTATATAATGAGACCTCATCTCTACAGAATAAATAAATAAGATTTATTTCATAGGATTGTTGTAAGGATTAAATAAAATAATGTGTAAAGCACTTCATACATGTATAGCATAGAAAATACACTTAGCATAGTAAGCTTTTGCCATTGCTATCATTCAAGATTCTTCTGCCTTCAGTAAGTTGAATGGAAACTCAATACAGTCAGCCCTACATATATGTGGGTTTCACATCTATGAATTCAACTAGTTATAGATGGAAAATATCCAAAGAAATACCACAAACTTCTAAAAAGCAAAACTGAAATCTGCTACATGCTGAGTACCACATTGAGTCCACATGAATAAAGTGATGTTAAGGATTGCATTAGGTATTATAAATAATCTAGAGATGATTTAAAGAACACAGGAGGATGTGCATAGTTTATATGCATATTCTATGAGATTTAATATAAGGTACATGAGCATCCATGAATTTGGGTATCTGGAGGAGTCCTGGAACCAATTTTCCACAGATACTGAGGGATGACTGTATTATGACACAGTGTTTACTCATGCAAATTTCTGGAGCTGGGTTGAATTCCTCCCCAGAAAATGGGTTTTTCTTTTCTGCCACATGGCCAGGCCATAAATTTTTCAAACTTCTACACACTGCTTCCATTTTAAATATAAGTTCCAGTTTAAGATAATCTCCTTGCACACACATATGAGCATATACTCTTAGGAGCAGCCAGACCACCATTAGAGAAATGCAGATCAAAACTACATCGAGATACCATCTCACGCTAGTTAGAATGGTGATCATTAAAAAAATCTGGAGACAACAGATGCTGGAGAGGATGTGGAGAAACAGGAACATTTTTACACCGTTGGTGGGAGTGTAAATTAGTTCAACCATTGTGGAAGACAGTGTGTTGATTCCTCAAGGACCTAGAAATAGAAATTCCATTTGACCCAGCAATCCCATTACTGAGTATATATCCAAAGGATTATAAATCATTCTATTATAAAGACATATGCACACGTATGTTCATTGCAGCACTGTTAACAATAGCAAATACTTGGAACCAACCCAAATGCCCATCGATGATAGATGGGCAAGGAAAATGTGGCACATATACACCATGGAATACTATACAGCCATAAAGAAAGATGAATTCGTGTCCTTTGTAGGGACATGGATGAACCTGGAAACCATCATTGTCAGCAAACTGACACAAGAACAGAAGATCAAACACCACATGTTCTCACTCATAGGCGGGTGTTGAACAATGAGAACACATGGACACAGGGAGGGGAGCATCACACACTGAGGTCTGTTGCGGGGGAATAGGGGAGGGACAGTGGGAGGTAGGGAGTTGGGGCGGGATAACATGGGGAGAAATGCCAGATATAGGTGATGGGGATGGAGGCAGCAAACTACATTGCCATGTGTGTACCTATGCAACAATCCTGGATGTTCTTTACTTGTACCCCAGAATCTAAAGTGCAATAAAATATATATCTAAAAAAAAATGCAGCCAGACCACATCTTGAAGTCTTTGCTGCTTACAACTTTCTTCCTCCAGATATGCTAAATCATTTCTCTCAAGTTCAAAGTTCCACATATCTCTAGGACAGGGGTACAATGCCTCCAACCTCTTTGCTAATGCATAACAAATGTGGCCTTTACTCCAGTTCCCAATAAGTTCCTCATCTCCATCTGAGACCACCTCAGCCTGGACATCATTGTTCACATCACTATCAGCATTTTAGTCACAATAAATTAACAAGTCTCTTAGAAGTTCCAAACTTTCTCTCATTTTCCTGTCTTCTTTTCAGCCCTCCACTCTCTTCCAACCTCTTCCCGTTACCCAGTTCCAAAGTCACTTCCACATTTTCAGATCTGTTTATAGCAACACCTCACTCTTGGTACCAATTTTCTGTATTAGTCCATTCTCACATTGCTATAAATAACTACCTGAGATTGGGTAATTTATAAAGAAGAGAGGTTTAATTGGCTCACGGTTCCATAGTCTGTACAGGAAGCACAACTGGGGAAACCCCGGAAAACTTACTATCATAATGGAAGGCAAAGGGGAAGGAGGCACATCCTATGTGGCTGGAGCAGGAGGAAGAGAGTAGAGGGGGAGAAGAGAGTGCTATACACTTTTAAACAACCAGATCTCCTGAGAACTCACTCACTGTCACAGGAACAGTATGGGGACATCTGCCCCATGATTCAGTCACCTCCCACCAAGCTTCTCCTCTAACACTGGGGATTACAATTCAACATGAGAGTTGGACAGGGACACAATCCAAACTATATCAGTATGTTGATGGGGATTGCATGGAATCCATAGATCACTTTGGGTGATATGGTAATTTTCACAATATTAATTCTTCTAATCCATGAACATAGAATGTCCGTGTGTGTGTGTGTGTGTGTGTGTGTATGTGTGTCCTCTTCAATTTTTTCATCAATAGTTAATAGTTTTTCTTGCAAAGATTCTTAACCTCTTTGGTTAAGTTTATTCCTAGATATTTTAAATTTTTATAGCTATTATAAATGAAATTATTTTCTTGATTTGTTTTTCTCTTAGTTTGTTGTTGGCATATAGAAACACAACAAATTTTTGTATGTTGACTTTGTATCCTACAACTTCGCTGCATTTATTTATCAGGTCTGAGTTTTTAGTTGAATTTCTAAGGTTTCTATATGTAAGATTATGTCATTGGCAAACAGGGACAATTTGACTTCAAGACTCAAAACTTGGTCTCAAATTTATTTCTTTCTCATTTTATAATCTACATTTACATAAGCAGTTCATAATATCTGCAAAGTCAAGGATCCAAGTTCTTTCTGTGTTTTTCCTCCACATGTCCTAGGATAATGCCATCATCTTTAAGTTTCAAGATGGCACATTGCAGTGGCCTTATTCCAGCACAAAGGTTAAAAGGGAAGGGGGGACATGCTCTTTCCCTTCAAGGCATGATCCAGAATTTATATATGTCACTTTCATTCATATTCCATTAGTCAAACTTAGCCATATGGACATTTACCTAAAGAAAGGATAGGAAATATTGTTTTATTTTGGATGGCAATGTGCCCAGCTAAATCTTGACGTTCTGTTATTAGGGAAATGTATTAAGGACAGAAATAAGATACAACTAGCATTCTCTGTCAAAACAGCAGTTAAGATTGGTAGTACAAGACACAGGCCTGGAAAGCCGAGAGCCTGGGTTTAAGTCCTGAAACAACAATTAAGTAGCTGGATTAACTATCAATTAGCTGAGTGATCTTGACAATGATATTCAGCTTACTAAGCTGCAGTTTCCACATAACAGAGTACCTATTTCACTGGATTATTGAAAGGATTAAAAGTGCTAACCCAAATAATCCCAGCATATTTCTTGACATTCAGTAATGTAAGCTACTATTATCAATAATTAGGAATATCAGTTCCTTATCAGATCCTCCTTCTAGGAATTATACTAAACAATTTGAAGGCAAGGATGGTGCCCTGAATTTTCTATTAGAGAATGAGTGGGTGTATTTTGCATGTAGGGTCTTTGGGGGAATAAAAATATGTTTTTACAAATATGTCTTCCCCAAGAGACTTTTTTTTTTTTTTTTTTTGGAGACAGAGTCTCGCTCTGTCACTCAGGCTGCAGTACAGTGGTTTGATCTCAGCTCACTGCAACCTCCGCCTCCCAGGTTCAAGCAATTCTCCTACCTCAGCCTCCCAGGTAGCTGGGATTACAAGCGCCTGCCACCATGCCCAGCTAATTTTTGTATTTTTAGTAGAGACGGGGTTTTACCACGTTAGCCAGGCTGGTCTTGAACTCCTGACCTCAGGTGATCCGCCTGCCTTGGCTGGGATTATAGGCGTGAGCCACCAGGCCCGGCCCCCAAGACATTATTTTTAAGTGAGCTCAATATCCCCAGGTGTTAAGTGTTGAAGGAAATGTGCCAAGCTTTATAGAGCAAAAATGCTGCTCTGGGCACTGGCTGCTTAAAAATCACCCTTCATAAAATGTATGAATTCCTGAGCATTCCATAATCAGAATCTCCAGGAATATGACACACAATGTTATTTTTAATAAGCTATCTGAGTTAATACTGTTATTCTACGAGGTGTTGGAATCATTGCTAAATAACAATACTAGTAAGATTATTTGTTGTTATTAATAATGACAGCTATATTTATTAAGCCTTACTATGTATGTGCACTAGTCTAGGCACTTTATACATGTTAACTCATTTAATCCTCACAATAACCTTATGAATTTTTGCTATTGTTATCTTCATTTTACTGATTAAGAAATAGAAACACAAAAAATGTAAATAACTCACCCCAATCACAGAGTAAGTAGTTGAGCCAGGATTTGAACCCAATCTTGCTCTTAACCACACTATTCTGCTTCCAATTGCAGTGGAAGGAAAGTGGTGAGTGGAAGTGGATCCCACCGGCGAACAGCCAGGGCTCCGTCACACATGACCTTGCTCACTTACAGAAGCACCTAAGACACAGCATTAAAAGCTGGAATAAATTGCCTCAAAAAGAGCATAACTATGTAACAGACATTTTTCCCAATGTGACAAAATGAGTTGTGCTTGATCTAGGGCTATTAAATACCAAAAGTAGATAGAAACTACACTGAGTTATGCTTGGCACTTTCTGGTCATAAAGTTAATTTTGTGTTTCCTGGAACAGATGTCCAGCTGGACTTCTAGGCTGTGCCAAGCTCCTCAGGGGCAGGTTGAGGGGCAATGATGCAGGGATGATGCAAAGTCTTACTCAGAAAAAAATGAAGGGTTTCCAGGGCTAGGTAACCAGAACCATGAGGGCTTCTCACCACTAAACCTGCCCAGTGCCGAGGCAGTTCCACACACTGCACTGGCTCCTTTTCCAAGGAAATCTCATGCACTTGAAACTGCCAAGATCTGTGCTGCCCAGAGCATTTTGTAGGCTAGTGAAACAGACAGCCTCCATATTGGTAAGCAGTTCTCAGAATGTCCTGTCATTCATCTGTCTGCAAATCTCTCCTTCTCTTCAGACTGAGTAACGTGGCAGAGAATAAGGGTGGTGGCTGCAAAACTGGCTGCAAATGCCTCTTCCGTCATTGAGAGATAGAATCTAATTCTCCACCTTTGAATCTGAGTTGGCCACATGACTTTCTCTGGCTAACAGGGAGGGAGGAAGAGGGCAAGCAATGAGCTGAGATCATGTCACTGCACTTCAGTCTGGGTGACAGAGCAAGACTCTGTCCTCAAGATAAAAAAAAAAGAAGAAGAAGAAAAGTGACGGTGCATTGGGTCTTGTCTTCTTGCTGTGCTCAGAACTCTTAGATCTAAGGGAACAAGCCCAGAGTAGCAGCTAGAGGACCAGAGGCTGATAGAGAAGAACCAGGGCACCCCTGCCAATGCCCGGTCAGTGTTCACATATGTAATTGAGGCCACCCGAGACCAGTTCCCAGTGACCCCAGACCACAGATGCATGACTGGGCACAGTAGAGATCAGCTGCTATGCCCAGAGCAGAAAAAACCTCCCAGCTGAGACACACAATTATAATGAGCTAGATAAAATGGTACTATTTTAGGTCTCTAAGTTTTGGAATGATTTGCTACCCAACAATTGCTAACCGAGTAAGAAGGTAAATTATTTAAAGGAGAGGCTTTGGAATCAACCATGTCTAAGTTCAAATCTCAGCCTTTACTCTTACTAGATATGGGCCTCTAGACAACTAAGTTAAATTCTCTACTCCCAGTTTCTTTATCCGTAAAATTAGGAAAAGTAAGCATAGCTATTGCCTGTTTTTTAAGGAGAAATAAGATTTGTATAAACCACTGTGTTTGTTATGTGGTATTTTTCTCCTATTGTTACTATTGTTGTTGTTATTGGAATCTTGTGGATTTGAACTGAGCTACAGGCTAGAACAGAGCAATTAGGCTTGCCAGGTTCCAGAGATAAAGAAATGAATCTAACAAGGTACTAGCATGAGCCAAGAGTCAATAAATATCTGCAGATATGAATTACATTATATAGCAAATAACCACTGTCTAAAGACTTCCATGACTGCACAGGGTTTGTCATCCCTGGAAAATATCACCAAGATTTCTCCAGTTCTCAGGTTTTAGATAAGGGGGAGAGGGCAGAAAGCGGCAGCAAAGAAATGGAAATGGGAGCATCCCATTGCCACAGAATAGGATCAGGGATTCCTAGAACTGGGTGGGGGGTGGAAGTGGCTTTGAATAGAGAGATTTACCCCACTGGCCTTCAGACTCCTTCTGAAATAGAAACAAGAACCAAATATCCAGGAGCAGCCTGACGTAATGAGAACAACACAAATTCTGGAGTCAGGAAAACCAGTTTAAATCTCCCTGAGCTGGCTTATATATCAGTTGAGTCTATAGTACCCAATATGATTCATATGTAGGGTCATATGATGGTTGTGAGAATCTGACAAAATACAATCATAAAATGTTTCACATAGTATCTACCACATGGAAGGTGATCAACCGACACAGTGTTTTCCCCTTTTCTTCCATGTTCGTAAGGCCACCTTTGCTGTTCACCTCCTGACAGAGCCAGCCTCCTACAGCCTGGGGATGCAGTAAACTCTGAAATCCAGCCTCCTGACCACGGATACTATTTCTGGCTTTGTGACCTTGCAGCAATCCCTTGGCCTCTCTGTTTATCAGTTTCTCACTGGTGAAATAAGGATAATGTTTTGTGTCCCCCATGCAGTTCTCAAGGATAACGGGATGATTCATTCCATTTTAAAACCTAACTCAGAGCTTGATGACGCTGAGTAGAAAATAAATAAAACACAAAAGGAAAGTCAAATGACTAATACCTGAAGTCCCAAGTCACTAATGGATAGTCAGAGACATTTTCATCACTTAATTTTTTTCTCTGTCCCTTTTCTTTGTCCTAGACCCTCTCATGGAGACATGCATTTCTTATGCTGATTTTGCTGCCTCTCTCTCTTTTTCCCCTTCTCCCCACCCCAAGCCTGCAGTTTCTCAACAGGGACAAAAAGCCAGAGCTGGAATCAGGCCTAGGGAAATAACACAATAATCATTTACCAAGAACTTACTCTATGCTAGGCACTCTGCTATATACTTTATACATGTTATCTCATCTAATTCTAACAATCCAATTAAGGAGACATGATTTTAATCTTGGAAAGGTTCAACAATTTTTCAAGGTGACACAGTTAATAGTAATAGTGGAGTTGGGTTAAGATCCAAGCCATCTGACTTCAAAGCTCACTCGTTCATCTTTTAGAATACAATATGTATTCAAGATCAGTATGATGCAATGATTGTGACCATAGTTTCTTTTTTTTTTTTTTTTAAGTATGATTCCTCTGTTTTTAACAATGGAGGCTTAGGACTGAGACCATAGTTTCTACAGTCAGATGCCTGGTTACAGAATGACTAAGTAATTACTTAGTAATATCTAAAAGATATGATATATATTGGATTATATTATTTGTATTATATACGTGTGTGTATGTGCGTGTGTATGGTGTATGTAGTAGATTAAGCAGTTACCATGTGCCAGATCTGCACCTAATATTCACAACAACCCCATGAGGAAGGTGATAGTATTATCCGCATTGTATTCAAGGGGAAAGTGAGATACAGAGGGTATAAGAAACTTCCCCAAGGTTGCACAGCTAGTAAAGAGCAGAGCCAAGATTCAAACTTGGGAAATCTAGTTCTGAGGTCTCTACCCTTGACCGCTACTTTGTAGCCTCCAGGAGGCACAAAGCTCCCACTTCCAGCCTGGCTCCTCAGCACGCCCTTGTGAGTTGTTGTTCTTTCCACTTCTCCAGCCTTGATGCCCACCAAAGTTGAGAAAGCATAAATCAAGCTCTCCCCAGAACTCTCACTCCACTCCACTCTGGCCCAGCGGCAGCCTTGAATGGGTCCTTAGTAAGCTTCCTGCTAGACGAGAGCAGAGATGCGAGAGAAACAAATCTCTTCCTGTGCCAACAGCTCCTTCTTTTGGCTTGAGATGCAGGAGTGGGAAGAGGAAGTGCTTTCTACTCTGCAAATTTCCTTCTGCAGAAAGACACTGGAAGCTCCTGCAGCTAAGTCTCCTTGGGATCCCTTTTATCACCTCATTCCCCAGATTATGCAATGCTTTGCTGCTGATGATCCCACTAGTGATGTACAGAAGATTGAGCACGGATAGCTGAGAGCAGGCCCCATGTGGGAGTACCTATGTCTTGAGGCAGAACAAAACCTGGAGGTGTCATTTACACACTGGAGCCCCAGGGACTTCACTTTGCTTGAGTCTTCCTCTTCCTTGTCTATTCTCCCACTCCCTTGCTGGTTTCCCTTGAGAGCACATCCTTAATAAATGACTTGGAAATTATTTGGTCTGGGGGGTCTGCTTCTAGGAGAATTCAACTGATATGGTTCGGCTGTGACCCCATCCAAATCTCATCTTCAACTGTAGCTCCTATAATTCCCACATGTTGTGGGAGGGACCTAGTGGGAGCTGATTGAATCATGGGTAGGAAGTCCCTCATGCTGTTCTCATGGTACTGAATAAGTCTCACAAGATCTGATGGTTTTATAAGGTGTTTCTTCTTTCCCTTGGCTCTCATTCTCTCTTGCCTACCATGTAAGACATGCCTTTCACCTTCTGCCATGATTGTGAGGCCTCCCTAGCCATGAGGAACTGTGAGTTCATTAAATCTCTTTTCTTTATATATTACCCAGTCTCAGCTATGTTTTTATTAGCAGCATGAGAACAGACTAATACTCCAGCCTAAGAGGGAAATTTTGTTTTCCTTTGTCTTAAAGAATTTCTAGGCTTTTCTTAAATGCACTTGTTAACAGGGATGGGCATTGGTGGTCATCTCTTAGCATATCTTGCACAGATGTAATTTCTTTAAAGAGGATGTAAGCATTACCAGCCAATGTCCTCAGCCTGTGGACCTCCACCGCAGCTCCAGAAGGAGAAGGACATTTTCCATTTAACATTCTGTTATGTGATTTTTTCTGCTCAGTATCGTCCAGACTCTGTGACAAAAGCAAGCCTCTTTATTTTCTCCCTTTTATACCTGTTTTGGAGTGAGCTTTCGCCTCAGCTCTGACATATTCATTGGGGCTCTTATGCCTCAGCTGCCAGAGATGTGTTTGGCTCCATTTGGAGAGCCAACAGGCAGAGAAATTATTTACAAAACAAAAATCGAAACCAAGATAACTGGCTGCCACTTGAGAGCCTGACAATGTCACAGAAAGGTTTTTTTCCACCACTGTCTGTAGCCAGCTTCGATTATGCTAACAGGATGTACTTCAGGTCACCCCATTTCTCTCCTAGATTCATTTCCCAGAGGCCAAAACAAGGCCCATCTCTGTGAGGTAAGCCACTTGCCAGGATACCATAGTATTCCTCTCCAGCCTTCAAGCATGGCACACACATGGTAAAGGGATGAGACTACTAAGGGCTGGGAGATACCATCCTAGAGCTCCTGCTGCCCAGCCCACTCCAAGCTGTGTGTGAGGGGAAGCGTGGATCAATATCTCAGCAAGCCTTAATCCGATTTCAGTGCCCTGTGTAGGGATCTCAAAAGTCTAGGAAATGAGGACAGGTGAGAAAAGCATTTTGGAGTCCAAATGTGCCCTGAGCAGTATTGTGTCATCCCTCTTACTTTATGTCAGTGTCATCAGTGCCCATTCAAGTGGCACAGCTTCATGCTTAGAGAAAAATTAGTGCACAGCATCATACAGTGGCTATGAACAAGTTGGAAGTCACACAGATCTGAGTTCAAAACCCCATACTGGGGCTGTACCTTAGACAAGTTTGTATGTTAGACCAGTTATGTAACCTATTAATTCCCCGTCTGAAAAATGCAGCTTCTGCCTTAAATGATTGCTTTGAAGATCGATGAAACAATGTATGCACAAGAATTTCCAAAAAGCATACCATTGCCAAAGGCTAGATGGGGAGTGGGGAGACATTGATTAAAGGGCACAAAATTTCAGTTTTACATGATGACTAAATTCTGGAGATCTAACGTACAGCATAGTGACTACAAATAATAACAGTATAATATATATTTGAAATCTACTGAGGAAGTATATACTAAATATTCTCAACACACACACACACACACACACAAAATGGTAAATACATGGAGTGATGGATATGTGAATTAGCTTGATTGTGGTAATCATGTCACAATGCATAGATATATCAAAACATTACACTATTCATCTTACATTTACACAATTTTAATTTGTCAATTATACCTCAGTAAAGCCGGTGATTAAAAAAATCTACAATATGTTTTTGTACAGTCAATTTAGCCGAGCTGGAACTACATTTCCCAGAATCCCCTGCCCTGAGTTGTCCTGGGTTAAGGTTGGTCACAAAGAAATTTGTGCGCGATCTGGAAGGCAGAAGTAAAACAGCAGCCTCTGTGCTCTGAAACTCGGCATAGGGTGCCAGGCATTGCTGAAGCTCACCCATATGGTAGCTGGTCTGTTGGCACTCATGTTAGTTGTTGCTTGGGCTCGCTTTTCAGCTTCTTTGAATCCCCAAGCAGAGCACATGACAGTGCTTCTGTAGGTTATTCAGATCTCCAAGATGGTGGAGGTGGAAAAACAGACAAGATTCCAGTTTGTCCTTCCTCTCCTACACTTCACAGCCAGTTCTTTCCAACTGTCCACTGCCAACTTACAGTGACCTGGCCATGACCAGCAACAGAGGCAACAACCTTCCACAGGCTGCCTTCCAGCTCCCACAATCATGTAAAGCCTAATTCCAGTGAGAAACCTTTGATGGCATATGACTCATAGAGGATCTGATAAGCCATGCCTGGAGTATAGTAAATGCTCACAAAAGGAAACACTGACATAAAGTAAGTGTAGACAGTTAAGAATACTGTCTGTCTTTTGGTTCCAGTCCAAGATCCACCTAAGACAAATTGCTACTTCTTCTGAAACTCAGTTTCCTCATCTGGCAAGTAGTGATACAGGCTGAATACCCCTTATCCGAAATGCTTGAGACCAGAAGTGTTTGGGATTTCTGATTTTTTTTTCCAAATTTAGGAATCTTTGCATTAAACTTAGCAGTTCAGCATCCCTAATTCAAAAATTCAAAATCAGAGATATGCCAATGTGCATTTGCCTTGAGCATCATGTTGGCACTCATAAAGTTTCAGATTTTGGAGCACTTTGGATTTCAGATTTTCTGAGTAGGGATGCTCAGTCTGTAATAATACGATCTACTTCTTAGGATTGTGGAAATGCTTAAATGAGATCAAGCATGCAAACACAGTACTTGACATTACAAGCATTAGAGAGAAAACCTTTATTTCACATTCTAATTCTTGAGCATTTGGAAATCCATCATCAATAGATATAAGCTTTATCCTTCAAACTATCTTTGTCAGTAATGAAATATTTTCATCCTGTATCTGTTTTATGCTATTTTCAATCAGCTTAGAACTTAGCCATGCAAGAGGGATGCTGCTTAATAGACCCCTTGACAGACCAGCCCTGCTTATCTGTTAGTATTAAATAAATGAGAATAATCACCCTTGCTTTTTAAAGTGTTTCATAGAGGTCCTTTCATCAGCATTACCTCATGTCCCCTTGTAACAAGGCTATGATCCAGACAGCATTAAATAGTGGGGTGCTACACACGACACACTGCAACTCAAAGGACCGAGTTTTCCAACTTGGCTCTGTCAACAAGCATTGGTCTCTGAGACACTGTTTCCTCATTTACAAAGGGAAAGAACTGAGTTTGTCATTAAGGCCTTCAAGCCCCAGCAGACCATAAACCTCATTATTTTCATTTTGCATGTGGGGATGGGGGGATAGGAGATGTTCCAAGAGACTGACTGGCTTAAATCAGTAATTTCTTAAGTGTGGTTATTAGAAATGCAAATTATTATAAAGTTCTACCTTAGACCCATAAAATCAGAAATTCTAGAAGTAAGACCTAGAGATCAGTGTCTCAACAAGCTTTCCAAGTAATTCCGATGCTTGCTTAATTTTGCGAACCACTGGCTTAATCAATATTGCAACAAAAAGCAGCTGAGCCAGGACTTAAACCCAGACTTATGACTCCATTCTCGTTGTCTCATGGTCCTGGAAGAAAGACCTGGTAAGAACAAATGTGTGTGAAGACAAAGCAAGTCCAAAAGATCAGAACTAAATTCTAAGTAATATGCTAAAAATCTCAGAGTTCTACAACTGAGAACCTTTGATCCTTGACCCTAGACTGAACGGAAGCTCTCTCTCTATATATTTTATTGTACTTTAGGTTCTGGGATACATGTGCAGATCATGCAGGATTGTTGCGTAGGTACATACATGGCAATGTGGTTTGCTGCCTCCATCCCCCTGTCACCTATATCTGGCATTTCTACCCATGTTATCCCTCCCCAATCTCCCTATTCCCCACTGTTCCTCCCCATTCCCCCCCAGCAGACCCCAGTGTGTGATGCTCCCCTCCCTGCGTCCATGTGTTCTCATTGTTCTACACCCGCCTATGAGTGAGAACATGTGGTGTTTGGTCTTCTGTTCTTGCGTCAGTTTGCTGAGAATGATGGTTTCCGGATTCATCCATGTCCCTACAAAGGACACAAACTCATCGATTTTTATGGCTGCATAGTACTGCATAGTGTATATGTGCCACGTTTTCCCTGTCCAGTCTATCATCAATGGGCATTTGGGTTTGTTCCAGGTCATTGCTATTGCAAACAGTGCCGCAGTGAACATACGTGTGCATGTATCCTTATAGTAGAACAATTTATAATTCTTTGGCTATATACCCAGTAATGGGATTGCTGGATCAAATGGAATTTCTATTTCTAGGTCCTTGAGGAATCGCCACACTGTCTTCCACAATGGTTGAACTAATTTACACCCTCATCAACAGTGTAAAAGTGTTCCTACTTCTCTACATCCTCTCCAGCATCTGTTGTCTCCAGATTTTTTAATGATCGCCATTCTAACTGGTGTGAGACGGTATCTCAATGTGGTTTTGATTTGCATTTCTCTAATGACCAGTGATGATGAGCATTTTTTCATATGTTCGTTGGCCTTATAAATGTCTTCTTTTGAAAAGTGTCTGTTCATCTCCTTTGCCCATTTTTGAATGGGTTGGTTTGTTTTTTTCTTGTAAATCTGTTTTAGTTCTTTGTAGATTCTGGATATTAGCCCTTTGTCAGATGGGTAGATTGCAAAAATTTTTTCCCATTCTGTTGGTTGCCGATTCACTCTAATGATGGTTTCTTTTGCTGTACAGAAGCTCTGGAGTTTAATTAGATCTCATTTGTCTATTTTGGCTTTTGTTGCCAATGCTTTTGGTGTTTTAGTCATGAAGTCCTTGCCTATGCCTATGTCCTGAATGGTTTTGCCTAGGTTTTCTTCTAGGGTTTTTATGATGTTAGGTCTTAGGTTTCAGTCTTTAATCCATCTGGAGTTAATTTTAGTGTAAGATGTCAGGAAGGGGTCCAGTTTCTGTTTTCTGCACATGGCTAGCCAGTTTTCCCAACATCGTTTATTAAACATGGAATCCTTTCTGCATTGCTTGTTTTTGTGAGGTTTGTCAAAGATCAGATGGTTGTAGATGTGTGGTGTTGCCTCCAAGGCCTCTGTTCTGTTCCATTGGTCTATATCTCTGTTTTGATATCACAAGCATTCCTATACACCAATAACTGACTAAAAGAGAGCCAAATCAAGAGCAAACTCCCATTCGCAATTGCTACAAAGAGAATAAAATACCTAGGAATACAACTGACAAAGAATGTAAAGGACCTCTTCAAGGAGAACTACAAACCACTGGTCAAAGAAATAAGAGAGGACACAAACAGGTGGAAAAACATTCCATGCTCATGGTTAGGAAGAATCAATATTGTGAAAATGGCCATACTGCCCAAAGTAATTTATAGATTCAACTCTATCCCCATCAAGCTACCTATGACCCTCTTCACAGTACTGGAAAAAACCACCTGAAGCTGACTTTTATGTCCTCTCTGACACAGTCATTGGAAGTTTTAAATAGAATTTTCATTTTACTAGAACAATTGTTAGATGGCAACAAAGGGGTTTGCAAGTTACAGTGCAACAGAGAAAATGAAGGGCATTGACTGTTCAAATTTGGCATCTGGTTTTTTCAATTTTATTTCCTTGAACATATACACATATGTGTTCAAAAATGCATAAGCAAGATAAATTTATGTATACTCTAGGTGTCTTTTAGTTCCAGCTTTTTCTCTTTTTTTCCTTCTTTTCCCTTGATTGCTACCTCTTTTCTTCTTTCCTACTTCCACTCAGACAATGCATGTTAATAACTAGTATTTGTTGTATATGTTTCTCCATGCTCCAATACTCAATACAGTTACACACATTCTCTTTCACACACATACCTTGTTTTACTCACACTTCGTAGAAATTTTTCCACATCCAGAGACATACTGCAGCTCTCATAAATGCTTCTAAAAGCTATACAAGTACTCCATGATGTATACTTCCAGTAATAATTTATATGCCCATAATAATTTATATGTCCAGTCCCCAAATAGTAGGCATTCACTTAGTTTCTAATTTTTCACCATCTAAAACATTGTAATAAGTAACCTTGGATATTTGTCCTTTTATGGTAGTGATTTTAGCGTATTCAACAGATTTCTGAGTGTAGAATGAGGCTCAAAACCTCTATGGATTTTTAACTTAATAGATTTTGTTACATGACTCTTCAAAAGGGCCGAGAATTTACATTTTCAGCATAATGTATACTTGTACCCGTTTCTTGCACCCCTAGGTAAGTGTTTTTAACTTTTTTCTTGTCTGAATATTGGGAAGTGATATCTCATTGCTATTTAAATTTGCATTTTCCTCACTACTGTTGGATTTTACTTTCTTTTCATGTGTCTGTTGAACATTTGGACTTGTGGTCTGCATCCATGCATGCATTCATGCTCTTTTTCCTTTGGGGTCTTTGGTCCTGTTAGTGTTTATTTTTAAGAAGACTACATAGATCAGAATATTAATTATCTGTCATTCGTCAGCATAACAATTATTTTTTGAAAGTTGTCATTTGTTGACTTTGTGCCATTTACTGTATCTAATTTGCATGTTGTCAAAAGCTTAACATCTCACCGATTCTATACATATAACCACCTAAATTTCTTATGAAATTTCTACTATTTTATTTTTTCGGATTTAAAAACACTTTTACCTAAAGTACAATAAAATAATTAATTGTGGGCAAGGATCCAAGATGGCGGATCAGACACAACTCCAGCTCACAACACCCAGCAAAAGAGATGCAGAAATCCAGAGATCTCCTAGCCCCAACCTAGGTATCAGGTGCATTTTAATGGGTCTGGTCTGAGGCTGAGCAAAGCCCACTCAGAGCAGACTGAGGTGGGGAGGGGTGCTGCTTCACCCAGAAAGTGCATCTGACCAGCGAGTTAGAGGCTCCACCTCTGGCGCTCCGGTCCAGATACAGTGCTTCCCCCAAAGCCTCAGCAATACACAGAACAGGGGATCTTTGCCAGTTGAGCCCTGGGAATTACAAGTGTGGAGTAGAATAAGAGTCTGCAGACTGAGCTATTGCCCCCTCCTGCTGCCCGGAGAGGGAGAGAGCTGTAAGCCAGAGCAGCTCAGCGGCTCCCGCCCCATGACCAGAGAGAGAGAAAGCTGAAAGGGGGAGACTGCCAGGTGCAGCTGGGCGGGTCCCTACCCTCACCCACAAACCCCAGAGGGCTGAAGCTCTGATTCTAGTAGGTTGCATAACCAGTGCCACAGTCTGAGATGAACCCTGAATGATCCAGCCCAGTGGAGGAAGGGCACAACCCACCACTAGAGGGGTGGGACTGGGCTACATATTTTAACAAAAAACACAAGAAGCCTACGTAGCAACGGGATGGCATTCTTGACAACCCAGCAGCACCTAGAGGTCAGCTGAAGCCATGGGCCTAATCTCCCAGCATAAACAAAAAGACACAGGAAGCTTCCCTAGTAACCTGAAGGAGTCCCTAGAAACCCAATAGTGCCCCCACAGGCAGACAAGCGACCTCATCAAGCAGCTCTCTGACACCACAGCCAGGTAAATCCACAAAGATGGGAAAAAAAACAGCGCAAAAAAGGTGAAACCATCAAAGATCAGAACACCTCTTCTCCTTCAAGGGACCACAACTCCTCAACAACACAGGAGATCACAACTTGACTGAGAAGGAGTGCGAAGAATTGACGGAAACAGGATTCAGAAGGTAGATAATAACAAACTTTTCTGAGCTAAAGGAACACATTCTAACTCAATGCAAAGAAACTAAAAACCTTGAAAAAAGGTTAGATGAAATGCTAACTAGAATAACCAGCTTAGAGAAGAACATAAATGACTTGATGGAGTTGCAGGACACAGCATGAGAACTACGTGAAGCAAACACAAGTTTTAATAGCCAAATCGATCAAGCAGAAGAAAGGATATCAGAGATTGAAGATCAACTCAATGAAATAAAAAGAGAAGGCAATACAAGAGAAAAAAGAGTGAAAAGAAATGAACAAAGCCTCCAAGAAATATGGGATTATGTGAAAAAACCTAATCTATGCTTGATCGATATACCTGAATATGACAGGGAGAATGAATCCAAGCTGGAAAACACACTCCAGGATATTATCCAGGAGAACTTCCCAAGCCTAGCAAGGCAGTCCAAATTTCAAATTCAAGAAATACAGAGAACTCCACAAAGATATTCCTCAAGAAGAGCAGCCCCAAGGCACATAATCGTCAGATTGACCAGAGTTGAAATGAAGGAAAAAATGCTAAGGGCAGCCAGAGAGAAAGGTCAGGTCACCCACAGAGGGAAGCCAATCAGACTCACAGCAGATTTCTCAGCAGAAACTCTACAAGCCAGAAGAGAGTGGGGGCCAATATTCAACATCCTTAAAGAACTTTCAACCCAGAATCTCATATCCAGCCAAACTAAGCTTCATAAGTGAAGGAGAAATAAAATCCTTTACAGACAAGCAATTATTGAGAGATTTTGTCACCACCAGACCTGCTCTACAAGAGCTCCTGAAACAAACACTAAGCATGGAAAGGAACACGTACCAGTCACTGCAAAAACAAACCAGTTGGCAAAGACCAAAAATGCAATGAAGAAAATGAGTCAACTAAAGAGAAAGAAAACCAGCCAGTAATAAAATGGCAGGATCAAATTCACACATAACAATATTAACATTGACTGTAAATGGCCTAAACATCCCAATCAAAAGACACAGACTGGCAAACTGGATAAAAAGTCAGAACCCACTGGTGTGCTGTATTCAAGAAACCCATCTCACATGCAAAGACACACATAGACTCAAAATAAAGAGAAGAAAGAAGATTTACCAAGCAAATGGAGAACAAAAAAAAGCAGGGTTTGCAATCCTAGTCTCTGATAAAATGCACTTCAAACCAACAAAGGTCAAAAGAGACAAAGAAGGACATTACATAATGGTAAAAGGATCAATCCAACAGGAAGAGCTAACTATCCTAAATATATATGCCCCCAACACAGGAGCACCCAGCTATATAAAGCAAGTTCTTAATGACCTAAAATGAGACTTAGACTCCCACACAATAATAATGGGAGACTTCAGTACTCCACTGTCAATATTAGACAGATCGATGAGACAGAAAATTAACAAGGATATCCAGGACTTGAATGTAGAGCTGGACCAAGCAGATCTAATAGACATATACAGAACGCTCCACCTCAAATCCACAGAATATACATTTTTCTAGCACCACATTGCACTTACTCTAAAATTGACCACATCATTGGAAGCAAATCAATCCTCAGCAAATTCAAAACAACAGAAATCATAACAGTCTATCAGACCACAGCACAATCAGACTAGAACTCAGGATCAAGAAACACGCTCAAACCGGCACAACCACTTGGAAACTGAACAACTTGCTTCTGAATGTTGACTGGATAAACAATGAAATGAAGGCAGAAATAAAGATGTTCTTTGAAACCAACCAGAATGAAGACAAAACTTACCAGAATCTCTGGGACACCTTTAAAGCAGTATTGAGAGGGAAATTTATAGCAATAAATGTCCACCAGAGAAGAGAGGAAAGATCTAAAATCGACACCCTATCATCAAAATTGAAAGAACTAGAGGAGCAAGATCAAAAAAACTCAAAAGCTAGCAGAAGACAAGAGATAACTAAGATCAGAGCAGAACTGAAGGAGATAGAGACACAAAAAACCCTTCAAAAAATCAATAAATCCAGGAGCTGGTTTTTTGAAAAGATCAACAAAATAGACCACTAGCCAGATTAATGAAAAAGAAAAGGGAGAACAATCAAATAGATGCAATAAAAAACGATAAAGGGGATATCGCCACTGATCCCACAGAAATACAAACTACCATCAGAGATTACTACACACAGCTCTACTCACATAAACCAGTAAACCAGGAAGAAATGGATAAATTTCTAGACACTTGTACTCTACCAAAACTAAACCAGGAGGAAGCTGAAATCCTGAATAGACCAATAACAAGGGCTGAAGTAGAGGCAGCAATCAATAGCCTCCCAATCAAAAAAAGTGCAGGTCCAGACGGGTTCACAGCTGAATTCTACCAGATGTACAAAGAGGAGCTGGTTCCATTCCTTCTGAAACTGTATCAAACAATACAAAAGGAGGGAATCCTCCCTAACTCATTTTATGAGACCAATATCATCCTGATACCAAAACCAGGCAGAGACTCAACTAAAAAAGAAAACTTCAGGCCAATATCCATGATGAACATCAACGCAAAAATCTTCAATAAAACACTGGCAAACAGATTGCAACAGCACATCAACAAGCTTATCTATCACGACCAAGTAGGCTTCATCCCAGGGATGCAAGGCTGGTTCAACATATGCAAATCCATAAATGTAATCCATCACATAAACGGAACCAAAGACAAAAACCACATCATTATCTCAATAGATGCAGAGAAGGCCTTCGATAAAATTCAACAGCCCTTCATGCGAAAAACTCTCAATAAACTAGATATTGATGGAATGTATCATAAAATGATAAAAGCTATATATGACAAACCTACAGACAATATCATACTAAACAGGCAAAAGCTGGAAGAATTCCCTTTGAAATCAGGCACTAGACAAGGATGCCCTCTCTCACCATTCCTATTCAACATAGTAGTGGAAGTTCTAGCCACACCAATCAGGCAAGAAAAGAAATAAAGGGTATTCAATTAGGAAAGGAGGAAGTCAAATTGTCTCTATTTGCAGATGACACGATTGTATATCTAGAAGACCCCATCGTCTCAGCCCAAAACCTTCTCAAACTGATAAGCAATTTCAGCAAAGTCTCAGGATACAAAATCAATGTGCAAAAATCACAAGCATTCCTATACACCAATAACAAACAGAGAGCCAAATCAAGAGTGAACACCCATTCACAATTGCTACAAAGAGAATAAAATACCTAGGAATACAATTAACAAAGGATGTAAAGGACCTCTTCAAGGAGAACTACAAACCACTGCTCAATGAAATAAGAGAGGACACAAACAGATGGAGAAACATTCCATGCTCATGGTTAGGAAGAATCAATATCATGAAAATGGCCATGCTGCTGAAAGTAATCTATAGATTCAATGCTATCCCCATCAAGCTACCAATGACATTCTTCACAGAACTGGAAAAAAACCACTTTAAACTTCATATGGAATCACAAGAGACCCCACATAGCCAAGACAATCCTAAGCAAAAAGAACAAAGCCGGAGGCATCACACTGCCGGACTTCAAACTATACTACAAGGCTACAGTAATCAAAACAGCATGGTACTGGTACCAAAACAGAGATATAGACCAATGGAACAGAACAGAGGTCCCAGAAGAGACACCACACATCTACAACCATCTGATCTTTGACAAACCTCACAAAAACAAGCAATGCAGAAAGGATTCCATGTTTAATAGATGGTGTTGGGAAAACTGGCTAGCAATGTGCAGAAAGCAGAAACTGGACCCCTACCTGTCACCTCACACTAAAATTAACTCCAGGTGGATCAAAGATTTAAACATAAAACCTAACACCATAAAAACACTAGAAGAAAACGTAGGCAAAACCATTCAGGACATAGGCATAGGCAAGGCTTCATGACTGAAACACCAAAAGCAATGTCAATAAAAGCCAGGATAGACAAATGGGATCTAATTAAACTCCAGAGCTTCCGTACAGCAAAAGAAACCATCATTAGAGTGAATCGGCAACCAACAGAATGGGAAAAAGTTTTTGCAATCTGTCTATCTGACAAAGGGCTAATATCCAGAATCTACAAAGAACTAAAACAGATTTACAAGAAAAAAAAACAAACAACCCCATTCAAAAGTGGGTGAAGGATACAAACAGACACTTTTCAAAAGAGGACATATATGAGGCCAACAAACATATGAAAAAATGCTCATCATCACTTGCCATTAGAGAAATGCAAATCAAAACCACACTGAGATACCATCTCACACCAGTTAGAATGGCGATCATTAAAAAATCGAGAGACAACAGATGCTGGAGAGGATGTAGAGAAATAGGAACACTCTTACACAGTTGGTTGTAAATTAGTTCAACCATTGTGGAAGACAGTGTGGTGATTTCTCAAGGATGTAGAAATAGAAATTCCATTTGACCCAGCAATCCCACTATTGGGTATATACCCAAAGAACTATAAATCATTCTACTATAAAGACATATGCACACGTATGTTCAGTGCAGCCCTGTGTACAATAGCAAAGACCTGGAACCAACCCAAATGCCCATCAATGATAGACTAGACAAAGAAAATGTGGCACATATACACCATGGAATACTATGCAGCCATAAAAAACGATGAGTTCTTGTCCTTTGTGGGGACTTGCATGAATCTGGAAACCATCATTCTCAGCAAACTGATCCAAGAACAGAAAGCCAAGCACTGTATGTTCTCACTCATAGGTGGGTGTTGAACAACGAGAACACGTGGACTCAGAGAGAGGAGCATCACACACAGGGGACAGTTGGGGGGGTAGGGGAGAGACAATGGGGGGTGGGGAGGGATAATATGGGGAGAAATGCCAGATATAGTATGCACCTAAAGTAAAATAAATAAATCATTAAATAATTAATTAATTAATTAATTTTAAAAATACAATACAATATTTACAAAGAAAAAAGAGAAATGCACAGGAAAATATTACAAAATATGTAAGAAAATAATTTACCATGAGTAGTATAGTAGACATAGGAAAAGGGAATATAATCCCTGGGAATTGAGATAACTGAAGATTCTGTAGGAGACTATATATAAACAGGTTTTTGGGAGGGAAGATGGGGAGGGAGAGCGTTAGGACAAATAGCTAACGCATGTGGGGCTTAAAACCTAGATGACAGGTTCATGGGTGCAGCAAACCACCATGGCACATGTATACCTATGTAACAAACATGCATGTTCTGCACATGTATCCTAGAACTTAAAGCATAATAAATAAAAATTTAAAAAATGGAAAAAGAAAACACTTTACAGATTTTTAACTTTTGTGAATGGATCTGTATCTTTACTTTTTGAAGCAGTTATTGATAAAACCTCAAATGGCTACTTATATTTGTGTATTCATCCAACTACTTACCAAATTCCTCTACCAATTCTAATGGTTTTGCAATAGTATCTTAAATTATCTGGGTACATATTACATAGTTAGAAAATGAGAAAATATTGTCTTTTTATTTTCCAATATTTTATGTTACTTAATATTCTTTTCTTCTTGCATTTACTAATTGCATTGAAATTATTCAACAGTCAAAGAAAGTATTGAACAATAACAGTAATGGACAGCACTATCTATTCTTGATTTTGATAGAAAATCTCTAATGTCTGCTTATCAAATTATTTTTAAATCTATTGATAGAAGGATATACTTCTATAATTTTCTTGCTAAATTTTCTGCTATTGAATAACATTTGCATTTCTAGAAGAACACAGTTCTTCATAATAGAACATATTGTTATAGATGTGTCACCTTTCTATTTTCTAGTTTTTTTTTTAGAATTTTTAAATTTATATTTGTAAGTAAGATTGTATAGAGTTCTCTTTCTTGTACTACTTTTATCAGGTTTTGGTATTAAAGTTTATATTTATATTCATAAAATGAAGAACTTTTTCTCAATGGCCTGGAATTGTTTAAATAATATAAAAAGTACCTGTTCTTAAATTTTTTAAATGAAACTCATTAATGAAATCTACTATTCTGGTGCCTTTTCAAAAGTAGATTTTTTAAATTATCTTTCATTTTGTCTCTGATAATTGGTCTATCAAGTTTTTCACCTCTTCTAGAATAAGTCATATTTTGTTAGAAAATTATCTACCTGCTATAGGCCAGAGGCTAACAAATGTTTTCTATAACAGGAAAGATATTTTAAGCTTTGAGGAGCATATAGTCTATGACAACTGTTCATTTCTACCATTGTGATACAAAGGCAGCTATAGACAATGTGTAAATGAATGGGTGTGGCTATGTGTCAATAAAACTTTATGTATACATGCTAATCTCTGAATTTTATATGATTTTCATGTATCATAAAATATATTTTAATAACTTTTCAACTCTAAAATTGTGAAAACCATTCTTAGCTTATGAGTCATACTGAAACATGCAGTGGGAGAGATTTGCCCACGGGTCTCACTTGTAAACCCCTGCTCTAAATTTTCAAAATGTTCCGATATAGTAGATGTGTAGTGTATGCTCATAATTCTTAATCTTAGAATTTAAAATGCAATGCTATTATTTTACTTTTTTCAATATTTGTGTAACTATGTTACTTTTACTAATTTCTAATCTTTTGTTTTTGTTTCTTGTTCCATTTTCCTTAATCAGACTTATGAGGGATTTATCTGGTTCTGTTTATAGAACCAATCTTAATTTAATGTTTAGCCTTTTTGTTTTATAGTTAATTTATCTCAACTTTTATCTTTAATTATTTCTTTCTCCCAAATCATTTGGTTCATGTCATTTGGCCTCTTTATCAATGTAAAAACAAGTACCACATTCTTTCTTTACTAATAAAAGTAGTTCAAGCTGAGATTGTTCCTCTAAATATAGTTTTCACTAATCTTTATTATGGGTCAAATTGTGTCCCCCAGCATTTTTAAGTCTTAATCTCTGGTACCTGTGAATGTGACCTTATTTGGAAATAGTGTATTTGCAGATGTAATCAAGTTAAGATAAGGTCATACTGAGTTAGGGTGGACTCTCATCCAATATGACTGGTGTCCTTCTGAGAGAAAATGTGAAGAGACACAAACACATATTAAGAGGGATGATGGCCATGTGAAGAAGGCGATGGAAACTGAAATTATGCTGTCGCAAACCAAGGAATGCCTGGGGCTACCACCAGCTGGAAGAGATAAAGAGGGATCCTTCCCTAGAGTATTAGGAGGAAGTCTGGCCCTCCCTACACCCTAACATTGGACTTCTAGCCTCTAGAACTGTGAGAGAAGAAATCTCTGCTGTTTTAAGCCCTCCAGTTTGTGGTACTTTGTTATAGTAGCCCTGGGAAATGAATATAGAGTCCCCTGACAATTGCATATTAAGTCATCTCTCTTTTATACTGCCTTCTAAATGAAACCCAATTTCTCATTTATTTGACCCAATAGTTCCCTGAGAATATGCTGCTTAATACTGCAAGCAATTAAGATTTGGGGGGTCATCTTTTTATTCTTTTTCAATACTTTGATTTTAGATTCAGGTGTACATGTGCAGGTTTGTTATAATGGTAACTTGCATGTCATGGTGGTTTGCTCTACAGACAGATTATTCTGTCATCCAGGAAATAAGCACAATACACAATAGGCAGTTTTTTGATCTTCACCCTCCTCCCACCCTGCACCCTCAAACGGGTCCTGGTGTCTGTTTTTCCCTTCTTTGTGTCCAAATGTACCCAATGTTTAGCTCCCACTTATAAATGAGAACATTCAGTGTTTGGTTTTCTGTTCCTATGATAGTTTGGTTAGGATAATGGTCTCCAGCTGCATCCACGTTGCAGCAAAGGAAATAATCTCATTCTTTTTTATGGCTGCATAGTATTCCATAGTGTATATATACCACATTTCCTTTATCCAGTCTACCATTGATGGGCATTTAGGTTGATTCCATGTCTTTGCTATCATGAATAGTGCTTCAGTGAACACATACATGAATGTGTCTTTATGGTAGAATAATTGCTATTCCTTTGGGTATATACCCAGTAGTGGGATTGCTGGGTTGAATGGTTGCTCTGTTTTTTCTTTGAGAAATCTTCAAACTACTTTCCACGGCGGCTGAACTAATTTACATTCCTGCCAGCAATGTATAAGTGTTCCCTTTTCTCTGCAGCCTTACCAGCATCTGTTACTTTTTGACTTTTTAAATAGTAGCCATTCTGACTGGTGTAAGATGCTATCTCATTGTGGTTTTGATTTGCATTTATTCTTTTGCAATATATTAAATCATGATTAAAGAAGGTAGACTATAAAATCTCAGCACGTTTTATTCATTTGTAAATGTTTTTTGTCTCCAAATTTGATTGATTTTTATAAATATACTACAAAGATGTATACATATAATTACTTGTATACATAAATCTACTGTGTTAATAAATGTTTATGTTCTTAAGTAGCTTTTATCTAACATATCTATGTAATTCTGAAAGAGAAGTACTGAAGTCTTCCACTGTTATTGTATGTTTAGCAAATTTTCCTGACATTTCTTAGCATTTCTTCTTTACATATTCAGTGGCTTTGGTTTGATATATACAAAAATTTATAACTTTTATATTTTCTTTATAAATCACATACTTTTTCATGACACAGAGCATCTATTCTTCTCATGTTGGGTTTCATGGCTGTATCCTCTAAACCTTTTATATTTTTCCTCTCTTATTTCTTTGATTTTTTTTCAGTCCTTTGAGAGAAATGTCTTCCAATTGCTTTTTCAGGTCAGTAATTTTTTTCTTCACAGTGGGCATCTTAGCCCTTATTTATCTACAGATGTGGGAAGTGGTTTTTTAGCTCCAGAAAGTTCTCTCAAGCTGCACTTGGGTCTCTTTAAGTGCACTTCTCATTTTACTGTCCACGTTGTCATTTGTCACCTTCAAAAGTTCTGTATGTGGCTGTGTTCTGTGAGCTCTGCCGGACCTTGCTGTCTCTGCTTATCTTAACTCTTGTTTTTCTTGATCACTGAAATCAGGTGTTGTTGTTGGAATATCCTACCAAGCAGCAGTCTAAAAGTGAAGGAAGAGAAAGAAGTCCTCTGCAAAAAGCATTTTTCTTCTTCAAGGTGACTAAATTCATATTTTTGGCTACTCCTTGGCATCTCAGGTATCATGGAGACCTTGTATTCACACACAGAAGACCATCAAACTTCTTTTCAGAGTCCGTAAATCTCTTTTGGCCAACCTCTTCCCAGCATTCCCATTTTACAATTTCTTTCTCAAGGCTCTCTGTCCCTGGCTTCCAGACATTCACCCACCCACAGCTCAGAAAGCACTGCATCAGCTGTGTCCCATAAGACTCCCACAGAGCCCATGACTTCATTTCCTCTTAGCAATCTTTAGGCCCCAACTCATCATTTCAAAAAAGGAAGATCTGTTGCAGCTGATTGATACCGAATGGAAAACAGAGTTAGGTTCATGTCGCCATCTTTCCAGAACCCCCCTCTAGCATCAGCATCGTTATCCAACCTCACATCTAAGTCAACCTGTTTCCTCCACCACAAGTCAGCAAGTCCTGCTGAAAAGATCATCAGCTCAGAGTCAGGGATCCCTATTCAAATCTTCCCGTTATGTGTATAAATTTATGCATGCTGTGTAATCAGCATTTCCGACCCTCAATTCCTCACTGAGGAAATGATACCAATTGTGGAGAGCCAATAAAATATGTAAAATGCTTTTCCCAGTGTGTAGCACATGATAGATTTTACAGAAACATTAGGTTTTTCTTTTTCCATTTAGTTTGATTTTCAGGCAGTAATAGTTGGCCAGTGTGTCCCCCTCTTGGTTTGACATTTCAGCAACAACTGTTCTCAGTCACAGTTCTTTATACTTGTTCTTATGCAATCCATCATGTTGAAGTATCTAGGTTAATGGTCAATGTTTTGGAAATCTTAGTGTCCCAACACCTTCCTGAGGGGAGCAACCATGCTTCATACATTATGAAAACCACATGTCGCAAAGAGGGAATCACAACTGACCTCGGGCATACAGTTAGAGGCCAAACTGAATGGGAATGTTCAGAAATCAGTTCTGACAATAAAGCTAAAGTGTTACAACATAATTATCCTTTTAAAGGTTATCATGTAATTGAATCTCTAATTTTGCTTCAATGTAGATTAATTCATTCCACTGAGATCTCCAAGAAAAAGCTATATCCCCAGAGCTCTGTGGGAAAAGCCAAAAGAATTTTTAATTGTAACAAATTACATAAAGAGATTTTACCTTATGAAAGGAGAAAATGTATGGCAAGCCTTTGTAAAATAATTAAAGTGAAAGATATCAAAAACCTCTTAATACAGGCCCTAAAATATATGTAATGAAGAATCATGTCAGTGTCCACATTTTTGGCATACCCATCGCCATACATCCATATAGAAATAGTTCTCTCTCTTTTACCCACCCCCACCTTGTACCTTTCACAATGGCCAATGGAAATATTTTAGTTTGTATCAGAAAAGTTCTGGGAAGACTGATCTGTAGGTTGCCCCAGCAACCTGAGAATTCATTATTGCTTCCATTTTATAGAGATTAATTGAGTTGCTTAGTATCTTTCAGTAAGAAAATAATGAATCCAAGACTGAAAGGAGGCTTTCTGATTCCCAGTCCCCTCTTCTGCAGGAATGGAGGGCATGGGGCAAACAAAGCCATTTAAAGACATTTCAGAGTTGCTAAAAAGTTTTTAAAAAGTGGGCAGGCAGAAAATCTGAAAACTGTTTCTCAAAGATCCAGAAACAAACTCAATTTAAATCACATCTTCATGAACCAGCAACACTTCAAACAAAAAAAGTATTAACTGAGCTCTTAGTATGTGAAAGATATTATGCTGGTGACAAAAATGGGAAAATGGGAATAAATAGCGCTTTCCCTGAAAATATTTGCAATCTTGAATAGGGAAGACAAGTTTCTTTTATTGGCTTGCCCTGCTACCATTGAACTTGAGAAGAACTGTGAGTGGGCTAAGCAGGAGAGGATTCAAAAAAGCAGGCAATAAAGACCCAGATGGACAAGGAGAGAAATACACTAATTTAGAAAATCTACTATTTCTGCACTAAAACCCACTTCCCTCCTGACCTTCACCTTAAACACACACACACACACACACACACACACACACACATTTATTATATGTTTTGCTGCTAAAACTGAATGTAAGGAGCAATTATGTAGGGAGGTCACTTCCTGATGTCACTAATGTCATCTTGAGAGAGCAGCTGGAGGATGCTCTAGACAACGCAGTTTTGATGGTTAGAACAGAACTTTAACCCCATCAAGACTTTTCCTTATATTTTCACTAAACTGGGTCACTTATGATCCTCCAAATGCTCCTGGCAAATCACCAAGTAAACTTCTGCACCCAATAATGAAAACACTACAGAGAGAAATTATGTAGAGGAAGAAATTTTTAGATTTCCTTCATTTTCTTAGAAGATAATTCAGATTGTTGGGAGGATGACAAATAGGGAGATTTTAAAAAGCAGGAAATAAACATGAAAGATGCTGGGAGGCATTATTTTGAAGAAGATAACTAACAAACATTCACAGAGAGGAAAGAAAATAAAAGAAAGTGGTGTTGGTCCTAACATTAAATCCAGGTCCCCTTGTGAATACACACTGAGTGTTAATGTAAAAAGTGCTGAGAACAGGTGATACTTCCAAACCATGGAATACTACTCAGCAATAAAAAGGACAGAACTATGGTGATGGATACGTTAAGAGGATGGACATGTTAATTAGCTCGATTGTGGTAATCATTTCACAAAGTAGCCAAGCATCATGTTACACTCTTTAAATTTAGACAATTTTAATTTTTCAATTATACCGCAACAAAGCTGGAGGGAAGAAAGGGTAGGAATCATAGATGCACACAACAAGTGTGTCATATAGATCTTCAGAGAATTATGCTGGTTGAAAAAAACCAGTCTCCAAAAGTTGCATACTGCATGATTCCATTCATATAGACTGCTTGAAATTACACATTTATAGAAATGGAGAACAGTTAGCAACAGTTTCCAGGGGCAAAGGAGGGTATGGAGAAAAGTGGGTACACCTATAAAAGGCCAACATAGGAATCCCTATGGTAATAGAAATATTCTGTATCTTGACTGTATCACTGTCAATATCTTAGTTGTGATATTGTACTATAGTTTTGCAAGATGTTAACATTGGGGGAAACTGGGTAAAGGGTGCACAGGGTCTCTCTGTATTATTTCTTACAACTGCATGTGAATCTACAATGTTCTCAAAATAAAAAATTTAACTGAAAAAATCAAAGGTAACGTCTCAGAAAAATAGCTAGCTCATAGAACCAAAAGGGGTTGACTCCTAGAAGTAGATGTCAAAGATAAAGAAGGATTGAGAAAAGGATTGTTCATTTTCACTAAAAGCCTTGTATAATCACATAAAGTTGTTGATTCATGTGATAAAAATTAATTTTTAAAAATGCTGTGAGATTCTATTGTAATTAAATAGACTAAAGTGGAATGAACTTCTGAGGCCTTCCCTTTTCTTTTTAAAGCACTTTACTGAGGTATATTTAAAATACTAGGAGCTGTACATATTAAATTTATACAACTTGATAAATTTGAAGACAAAGTATACACTCATTGAAACCATCACCACAATTTATGCCATAAACATATCCATCACCACCAAAGCTGCTTCCCACATTATTGTTATTATTTGTGATGAGCATTTAAGATTTACCCACTTAGCATTTAAAAGTATATTTTTAAGTGTATAATGCAGTTATTGTCAACTATTGTTAACTATGTAACTATTATAACTGCACACATACAGTTATAATATTGTTAACTATAGGCTCCATACTGTACAGTACATCTCTAGAAGTATCCATCCTGCAAAACTGTAACTGTGTACCCTTTGACTAATACCTCCCAGTTCCCCCATCCCCAAGCCAGCCCCTGGTCATCGCCAGTCTACTCGCTGCTTCTATGACTTTGACTATTTCTGATTCCCTGTATAAGTGGTATCACATAGTGTTTATCCTTCTGTGTCTGGTTTATTACACTTAGCATAACGCACTGCAGGTTCATGCATGTTATCTCAAATGGCTGGAAAAAAATTAACATTTATTGGGCACTTTCTATTTGTCAACCACTGTGTGCAGCATTTTAAATGCATATTCTTATCTTATCCTCATGAAAATCAATAAAGTAAGTGCTATTTCCCACAATTTTATCCCTGTTCCCCTGAAGCTCACAGAATTTGAGAGATTTAAAATCACAGTAAGCAGCATGGTTCACCCTGGCATTTATACTTCAGAGCCAATGTGCTTAATGATGCTCTTTGGGGAGGGAAATATTAACTCCCAAAGCCTGTTGGTGCCCAGATCTACTCCTGGGTAAACAAAGGAGAACTTGGAATGGGAGCCAAACTGGCCTTTGAACCAGACAGACCTGGGTTTGAGACCAAGTTCCACATATCATAGCTGTGTGACCTTGAATGTGTCACCTAACCCATTTGAGCCTCTACTTCCTCATCTATAATATAGGTATCATAGAAGTACCCATCTCACAGTGTTGTTGGGAGAATTAAATGAGACAATGTACATTTAGGGCTTAACACAGTACGTGATGAACAGTTCTCAATAAGGGATAACTATTATTACTAGGACCATTATGATTATCACAAGTTTTAACATTGTTATTTCTCGTAACAGGTTTCAAGTAAAGCTTTCTCCAATTCATATCCAGAAGCTGTTGAACTTTCCTTGAAGATGACTCTGAACTTCATGTTTTTTCTCAAATAAAAGAGCAGAAAGGGGGGATTACGCTAAGATGGCCAAATAGGAACAGCTCTGGAGTGCAGTTCCCAGCAAGAGAGATGCAGAAGGCGAGTGATTTCCACATTTCCAACTGAGGTACGAGGTTCATTTCAATGGGACTGGTTGGACAGTAGGTATAGCCCAAGGAGGGCAAACTGAGGCAGGGCATGGCAATGCCTCACCCAGGAAGTGCAACTGGCCAGAAGATTGGGGACTTTTCCCCCTCCGGCACTCCAGTTCAGATACTGCACTTCTCCCATGGCCTTTGCAACCCATAAACCAGGAGATCCCGGCCAGGCTGAAAAGCACTGTGAGTTACCAGAACATATCTGAGCAGCAGCTCCAGTGGGCACCGTGGGTTGTTGGCACAGATCTGCGTGGACATTAACGCTCAGAGCACCTGCAGGATGGAGCTACCTGCTCCTGAAAAAGAGGGGAAGTTGAAAGCAGGGATATAGGTGATATAGCTTGGCATGTCCCACCCCTACAAAGACCAACAAACTGAAGACCTCTCACTTGAGAGTTTTGCTGCCAGCACATCAGTTTGAGCTCAACCCAGGACAATAGAGCTCAGCAGGGGGAAGGGAATCTGCCACTGCAGAGGTGGTTCTAAACTCATCTGTGTAAACAAAAGCCAACGGAAGCTAACACAGCAGCTCGACTGAGTCCGTGACAGCCCAGCAGTGCCTCTGCAGGCAGACAAGGGACAGACTGCTTCCTCAAGCAGCTCCCAGACCCCTGTATAACTAAAAATATGCCTCATATGGGAGAGCTCTGGCTGAGGCACTTTTTGAGCTCTGGGTACCTGGTGGGTACTCTTCTGGGACAAAGCTACCAGAGGAAAGATTAGGCAGCAAATCTTGCTGTTCTGCAGCCCGCGTGGGTGATTCCCAGGCAAGTATAGGTCTGCAGTGGATCTCCAGCAGTCCTACAGCAGAGGGGCCTGATGGTTAGACGAAAAACTAAAAGGCAAAAAGAAATAGCTTCAACATCAACAGAAAGAACGTCCACTCAGAGACCCCATCCAAAATCACCAGTTTCAAAGATCAAAGGTAGATAAATCCACACAGATGGGAAGAAACCAGAACAAAAAGGATGAAATCATCAAAGACCAAAATGCCTCTCCTCATCCAAGGGATCACAATGCTTCACCAGTTGGACCAACTGACAGAAGCAGGCTTCAGAAGATGGGTAATAACAAACTTCTCTGAGCTAAAGGAACATGTTTGGGATATTATCCAGGAGAACTTCCCCAACCTAGCAAAGCAGACCAACATTCAAATCCAGAAAATACAGAGAACACCACAAAGATATTCCTCAAGAAGAGCAACCCCAAAGCACATAATCCTCAGATTCACCAGGGTTGAAATGAAGGAAAAAATGCTAAGGGCAGCCAGAGAAAAATGTTGGGTTACCCACAAAGGGAAGCCCATCAGACTCATAGCAGAGATCTCTGCAGAAACCCTACAAGCCAGTAGAGAGTGAAGGCAATATGCAAGAGCCTTAAAGAAAAGAACTTTCAACATAGAATTTCACATCCAGCCAAACTAAGCTTCATAAGTGAAGGAGAAATAAAATCCTTTATGGACAAGCAATTGCGGAGAGATTTCATCATCACTAGGCCTGCCTTATAAGAGCTCCTGGGAGGGGATCCAAGATGGCTGATTAGGAGCAGCTCAGGATTGCAGCTCCCAGTGAAAGCACGGAGGGTGAGTGGATGCTGCATTTCCAGACAGATTTTTATTGCCCACAGACCAGGAGATTCCCAGGCAGAGAAGCCCCGTGGGTCACCAGCGTGGCTGTTTTGGCCAGCGCGGCTGTTTTGGCTGGCGTGGTTGTTTTGTCGGTGCCCTGGTGTCGGTTCTCTATACAAAATACACGGCTCCAGGCACTGTTTTAGCTGGCGATTGGAGCTCCGGGAAGGCAGAGTCATCCATTCATCTGATTAAAAAGGGGACTGAAACAGGGAGCCAGGCCAGGAGATTCGCGGGCAAAAAAATGCCACAAATCTCAGTGCCGCTGTTTCAGCTGGTGCAGTGGGTCGCCGCACGGGAAATCACACAGATCCCAGCACCTTTTCAACAGGTGACTAGAACACCTGGGAGACAGTCAACCATTTAGCTAAAAAAAAAAATAAGGCTCTGAGACAGGGAGTGAGATGACCAGGCTCAGCTGGTCCCACCCTCACAAAAATCAGCAATCGGAAACACTCTGGATTGAGAGTTTCACAGCAAGCACAGCTGAACTTGGGACGGTCCAGCTCTGTGGGGAAGGGGGTCATCCGCCATTACTGAGGCAGTCCACCACTACAGAGGTAGTCCACCATTGCTGAGGCAACCCACCATTGCCAAGGCAGCCCACCATTACAGAGTCTGCCATCATAGAGGTGGGCTGCCATTACTGAGGCAGTTCTAAATACACCCATATAAACAGGACTGCAGGGAAGTTCATACGGCAGCTGGGCAGAGCCCACAGCAGCTCAGCAAAGCCTCTGCAGGCAGTGACTAGGTTGCCTCCTCGCTGGGTAGGGCGGCTCTGAGAAAAGGCAGCAGCACAACAGAAACTCATAAATAAAGCCCTAACTCCCCAGGACAGAGCACCTGGGGAAAAAAAATGGGGGTTTATGAGTTCTGCTGCAACAGATGTAAATGTACCTGCCTAGCAGCTCTGAATGAACAACGGAGCTCACAGCTCAGTGCTTGAGCTCCTATAAAGGACAGACTGTCTCCTCAAGCAGCTCCCTGATCCCTGTATATCAAAACAGTCACCTCATAAAGAAGAGCTCAAACTGACATCAGGCGAGTATCCTTCTGGGACAAAGATAGCAGAAGAAGAAACTGGCAGCAACCCTTACTGTTCTGCAGCCACTGCAGGTGATCCCCATGCAAGCAGGGCCTGGAGTGGACCTCAGCAGTCCTACAGCAGAGGAGCCTAACTGGCAGAAGGAAAACTAAGAAACAGAAAGAAATAACTTCATCAACAAACTAGACGTCCACTCAGAGACCCAATCTGAAAGTCAACAACTACAAAGATGACAGGTGGATAAATCCACAAAGATGGAAAGAAACCAGCACAAAAAGGATGAAAACACCCGAAACCAGAACGCCTCTCCTCCTACAAGGGATCACAACTCCTCACCAGCAAGGGAACAAGGTTGGATGGACAATGAGTGTGATGAATTGACAGAATCAGGTTTCAGAAGATGGGTAATAAGAAACTTCTGTGAGCTAAAAGAACATGTTCTAACCCAATGCAAAGAAACTAAGAACCTTGAAAAAAGATTCGACGAAATGCTAATGAGAATAAACAACTTAGAGAGGAATGTAAGTAAATTGATGGAGCTGAAAAACACAACAGGAGAACTTTGCGAAGCATACACAAGTTTCAACAGCCAAATCAACCAAGCAGAAGAAAGGATATCAGAGGTCGAAGATCAACTCAATGAAATAAAACAAGAAGGCAAGATTAGAGAAAAAAGGGTAAAAAGGAGAATGAACAATGTCTCCAAGAAATATGGGACTATGTGAAAAGACCTAATCTACGTTTGATAGATGTACCTGAATGTAACGGAGAGAATGAATTCAATCTGGAAAATACTATTCTGGATAATATCCAGGAAATCTTCCCCAACCTAGCAAGGCAGGCCAATATTCAAGTCCAGGAAATACACAGAACACCACAAAGATATTCCTCAAGAAGAGCAACCCCAAGGCACATAATCATCAGATTCACCAGGGTTGAAATGAAGGAGAAAATGCTAAGGACAGCCAGAGAGAAAGGTCGGGCTACCCACAAAGGGAAGCCCATCAGACTCACAGCAGATCACTCAGCAGAAACCCTACAAGCCAGAAGAGAGTGGGGGCCAATATTCAACATCCTTACAGAAAAGAACTTTCAAGCCAGTATTTCATATCCAGCCAAACTAAGCTTCATAAGTGAAGGAAAAATAAAATCCTTTGTGAACAAGCAAGAACTCAGAGATTTCATCACCACTAGGCCTGCTTTACAAGAGCTCCTGAAAGAGGCACTAAACATAGAAAGGAACAACCAGTACCAGCCACTCCAAAAACATACCAAATGGTAACGAGCATCAACTAAGGGGCAAAACAGCCAGCTAGCATCAAATGGCAGGATCAAACTCACACACGACAATATTAACCCTAAATGTAAATGGGCTAAATGCCCCAATCAAAAGCCACAGATTGGCAAATTGGATAAAAAGCCAAAACCCATTGGTGTGCTGTATCCAGGAAACCCATCTCACATGCAAAGATACACAAAGTCTCAAAATAAAGGGATGGAGGAAGATTTACCAAGCAAATAGAGAGCAAAAAAAAAGCAGGAGTTGCAATTCTCATCTCTGAAAAAATAAACTTTAAACCAACAAAGATCAAAAGGACAAAGAAGGACATTACATAATGGTAAAAGGATCAATGCAACAAGAAGAGCTAATGATCCTAAATATATACGTACCCAATACAGGAGAACTCAGATACATAAGGCAAGTTCTTAATGACTTACAGAGACTTAGACTCCCACACAATAAAAGTGGAAGACTAACACCCCATTGTCAATATTAGACAGATCAACAAGACAGAAAATTAACAAGGATATCCAGAACTTGAACTCAGACCTGGACCAAGCAAACCTAATAGACATTTACAGAACTCTCCACCCCGAAAACACAGAATATACATTCTTCTCAGCACCACATCACACCTACTTTAAAATTGATCACATAATTGGAAGTAAATCACTCCTCAGCAAATGCAAAAGAACGGAAATCACAACAAACAGTCTCTCAGACCACAGTGCAATCAAGTTAGAACTCAGAATTCAGAAACTAACTCAGAACCACACAGCTTCATTGAAACTGAACAACTGGCTCTTGAATGTTGACTGGATAAACAATGAAATGAAGGCAGAAATAAAGATGTTCTTTGAAACCAACGAGAACGAAGACACAACATACCAGAATCTCTGGGACACATTTAAAGCAGTCTCTAGAGGAAAATATATAGCAATAAATGCCCACATAAGAAGCAAGGAGAGATCTAAAATCGACACCCTATCATCAAAATTGAAAGAGCTAGAGGAGCAAGATTAAAAAACTCAAAACCTAGCAGAAGACAAGAAATAACTAAGATCAGAGCAGAACTGAAGGAGATAGAGACACGAAAAACCCTTCAAAAAATCAATAAATCCAGGAGCTGGTTTTTCAGAAAGATCAACAAGATAGACAGACCACTAGCCAGATTAATAAAAAAGAAAAGAGAGAATAACCAAATAGATGCAAGAAAAAAAGATAAAGGGATATCACCACAGATTCCACAGAAATTCAAACATCATCAGAGATTATTACAAACAACTCTATGCACATCAACTAGTAAACCTGGAAGAAATGGATAAATTCCTGGACACTGGCATCCTCCCAAGCCCAAACCAGGAAGAAGTTGAAACTCTGAATAGACCAATAACAAAGTCTGAAGTTGAGGCAGCAATTAAGAGCTTACCACCCAAAAAAAGCCCAGGTCCAGATGGGTTCACAGCTGAATTCTAACAGACATACAAAGAGGAGCTGGTATCATTCCTTCCGAAACTATTCCAAACAATCCAAAAAGAGGGAATCCTTCCCAAATCATTTTATGAGACCAACATCATCCTGATACCAAAACCCAGCAGAGACTCAGCAAGAAAAGAAAACTTCAGGCCAATATCCATGATGAACATAGATGCAAAAATCTTCAATAAATACTGGCAAACCAATTGCAACAGCACATCAAAAAGCTTATTTACCATGATCAAGTAGGATTCATCTTGGGGATGCAAGGCTGGTTCAACATACGCAAGTCTATAAACATAATTCACCACATAAACAGAACCAAAGACTAAAACCACATGATTATCTCAATTGATGCAGAGAAGGCCTTTGACAAAATTCAACAGCCATTTATGCTAAAAACCTTCAATAAACTAGGTATTGACGGAACGTATCTCAAAATAATAAAAGCTATTTATGACAAACCAACAGCCAATATAATACTGAATGGGAAAAAACTGGAAGCATTCCCTTTGAAATCTGGCACTAGACAAGGATGCCCTCTCTCACCACTCTTATTCAATGTAGTACTGGACCTAGCCAGAGCAATCAGGCAAGAAAAAGAAATAAAGCGTATTCGATTAGGAAAGGAGGAAGTCAAATTGTCTTTATTTTCAAACGACATGATTGTATATCCAGAAGACCCCATTGTCTCAGCCCAAAATCTCCTGAAACTGATAAGCAATTACAGCAAAGTCTCAGGATACAAAATCAATGTGCAAAAATCACAAGCATTCCTAGACACCAATAACAGACTTAAAGAGACCCACATCAAGAATGAATTGCCATTCACAATTGCTACAAAGAGAATAAAATACCTAGGAATAAAACTAAAAAGGATGATAAAGGACCTTTTCAAGGAGAACTACAAACCACTGCTCAACGAAATAAGAGAGGACACAAACAGATGGAGAAACATTCCATGTTCATGCTTAGGAAGAATCAATATCGTGAAAATGGCCATACTGCCCAGAGTAATTTACAGATTCAACGCTATCCCCATCAAGCTACCAATGACCTTCTTCACAGAACTGGAAAAAACCACCTTAAACTTCATATGAAACCAAAAGAGAGCCTGCATAGCAAAGTCAATTCTAAGCAAAAAGAACAAAGCCAGGGGCATCACACTACCAGACTTCAAACTATATTACAAGGCTACAGTAATTGAAACAGCATGGTGCTGGTACAAAAACAGAGAAATAGACCAATGGAACAGAACAGAGGACTTGGAGGAACACAACAAATCTACAACCATCCAATCTTTGACAAACCCAGCAAAAACAAGCAATGGGGAAAGGATTCCATGTTTAATAAATGGTGTTGTGAAAACAGGCTAGCCATGTGCAGAAAGCAGAAACTGGACCCCTACCTGTCATCTTACACTAAAATTAACTCCAGATGGATTAAGGACTTAAACATAAGACCTAACACCATAAAAACTCTAGAAGAAAATCTAGGCAAAACCATTCAGGACATAGGCATAAGCAAGGACTTCATGACCAAAATACCAAAAGCACTGGCAACAAAAGCCAAAATAGACAAATGGGACCTAATCAAATTTCACAGCTTCTGCACAGCAAAAGAAACAGTCATTAGAATGAATTGGCAACCAACAGAATGGGAAAAAATTTTTGCAGTCTACCCATCTGACAAAAGGCTGATATCCAGAATCTACAAACTAAAACAGATTTACAAGAAAAAAACAAACAAGCCCATTCAAAAGTGGGCGAAGGATATGAACAGACACTTTACAAAAGAAGACACACAAGAGACCAACAAACATATGAAAAAATGCTCATCATCACTGGTCATTAGAGAAATGCAAATCAAAACTACATTGAGATACCATCTTACACCAGTTAGAATGGCGATCATTAAAAAATCTGGAGACAACAGATGCTGGAGAGGATGTGGAGAAATAGGAACACTTTTACACTGTTGGTGGGAATGTAAATTAGTTCAACCATTGTGGAAGACAGTATAGCAATTCCTCAAGGACCTAGAAATAGAAATTCCATTTGACCCAGCAATCCCATTACTGGGTATATATCCAAAGGACTATAAATCATTCTACTACAAGGACACATGCACACGAATATTCATTGCAGCACAGTTTACAATAGCAAAGACCTGGAACCAACCCAAATGCCCATCGATGACAGGCTGGACAGGGAAAACGTGGCACATACACACCATGGAATACCATGCAGCCATCAAAAACGATGGGTTCGTGTCCTTTGTGGGGACATGGATGAACCTGGAAGCCATCATTCTCAGCAAACTGACACAAGAACAGAAAATCAAACACCATATGTTCTCACTCATAGGCGGGTGTTGAACAATGAGAACACACGGACACAGGGAGGGGAGCATAACACACTGGGGTCTGTCAGGGGGAAATAGGGGAGGGGCAGTGGGGGGTGGGGAGATGGGGAGAGATAGCATGGGGTGAAATACCAGATATAGGTGATGGAGAGGAAGGCAGCAAATCACACTGCCATGTGTGTACCTATGCAACAATCCTACATGTTCTTCACATGTACCCCCAAAACCTAAAATGCAATAAAAAAGTAAAATTTAAAAAAAAAATAAGAGCTCCTGAAGGAAGCACTAAACATGGAAAGCAACAACAAGTACCAGCCACTGCAAAAACGTACCAAATCGTAAAGAGCATCAACACAATGAAGAAACTGCATCAACTAATGGGCAAAACAACCAACTAGTAACAAAATGGCAGGATCAAATTCACACATCACAATATTACCGTTAAATTTAAATGGCCTACAGGTCCCAATCAAAAGGCACAGACTGGCAAACTGGATAAAAAGTCAAAACCCATTGATGTGCTGTCTTCAGGTGACCCATCTCACTTGCAAAGACACACATAGACTCAAAATAAAGGGATGGAAGATTTACCAAGCAAATGAGCAAAAAAAAAAAAAAAGCAGGGGTAGCAATCCTACTCTCTGATAAAATGAACTTTAAACCAACAAAGGTCAAAAGAAACAAAGAAGGGTATTACATAATGGTAAAAGGATCAATGCAACAAGAAGAGCTAACTATCCTAAATATATATATACCCAATACAGAAGCACTCAGATACATAAAGCAAGTTCTTAATGACCTACAAACAGACTTAGACTCCCACACAATAATAGTGGGAGACTTTAACACTCCACTGACAATATTAGACAGATCAACAAAACAGAAAATCAACAAGTATATACAGGATTTGAACACAGATCTGGACCAAGCAGACCTAATAGACATCTACAGAACACTCCACCCCAAATCAGCAGAATATACATTCTCCTCAGCACCACATCACACTTACTCTAAAATCAACCACATAATTGGAAGTAAATCACTCCTCAGCAAATGCAAAAGAACAGAAATCATAACAAACAGTCTCTCAGACCACAGTGAAATTGAATTAGAACTCAGGATTAAGAAACTCATTCAAAACCACACAACTACTTGGAAACTGAACAACTTGCTCTTGAATGATGACTGGATACACAATGAAATAAAGGCAGAAATAAAGATATTCTTTAAAATCAATGAGAATGAAGACACAATGTACCAGAATCTCTGGGACACATTTAAACCAGTGTCTATAGGGAAATTTATAGCAATAAATGCCCACATGAGAAGCGAGAAAAGATCTAAAATCAACACCCTATCATCAAAATTAAAAGAGCTAGAGGAGCAAGATTTTAAAAATTCAAAAGCTAGCAGAAGACAAGAAATAACTAAGATCAGAGCAGAGCTGAAGGAGATGGAGACAAAAAAAAAAAACCTTCAAAAATCAATAAATCCAGGAGGTGGTTTCTTGAAAATATCAACAAAATAGACAGACTACTAACCAGACTAATAAAAAAGAAAAGAGAGAAGAATCAAATAAATGCAATAAAAATGATAAAGTGGATATCACCACCAATTCCGCAAAAATACAAATCACCATCAGAGATTACTACAAACACCTCTACGCAAATAAATCAGTAAATCTGGAAGAAATGGATAAATTCCTAGACACTTACACCCTCCCAAGACTAAACCAGGAAGAAGTTGAATCCCTGAATAAACCAATAACAAGGACTGAAGTTGAGGCAGAAATTAATAGCCTACCAACCAAAAAACGTCCATGTACAGATGGGTTTACAGCCAACTTCTACCAGACATACAAAGAGGAGCTGGTACCATTCCTTCTGAAACTATTCCAAACAATAAAAAAAGAGGGAATCCTCGCTAACTCATTTCAAGAGACCAACATCATCCTGATACAAAAAGCTGGCAGAGACACAAGTAAAAACTTCAGGCCAATATCCATGATGAACATAGATGCAAAAATCTTCAATAAAATACTGGCAAACCAAATGCAACAGCACAGTAAAAAGCTTATCCATTACAATAAAGTAAGCTTCATCCCAGGGATGCAAGGCTGGTTCAACATACACAAATATATAAACATAATCCATGACATAAACAGAACCAAAGACAAAAACCACATGATCATCTCAATTGATGCAGAGAAGGCCTTTGACAAAATTCCACAGCTCTTTATGCTAAAAAATCTCAATAACTTGGCATCAACAGAACATATCTCAAAATAATAAAAGCTATTTACAACAACCCCACAGCCAATATCACACTGAATGGTCAAAAACTGGAAGCATTCCCTTTGAAAACTGGCACTAAACAAGGATGCCCTCTCTCACCACTCTTATTCAATGTAGTACTGGACCTAGCCAGAGCAATCAGGCAAGAAAAATAAATAAAGGGTATTCGATTATGAAAGGAGGAAGTCAAATTATCTTTATTTTCAAATGACATGATTGTATATTTAGAAGACCCCATTGTCTCAGTCCAAAATCTCCTGAAACTGATAAGCAACTTCAGCAAAATCTCAGGATACAAAAATCAATGTGCAGAAATCACAAGCATTCCTATACACCAATAACAAACAGAGAGCCAAATAGTGAGCCAACTCCCATTCACAAATGCTACAAAGAGAACAAAATATTTAGGAATACAACTAACAAGGGACGTAAAGGACCTCTTCAAGGAGAACTACAAACCACTGCTCAACAAAATAAGAGGACACAAACAGATGTAAAAACATTCCATGCTCATGGTTAGGAAGAATCAGTATCGTGAAAATGGCCATACTCCCCAAAGTAATTTATAGATTCAGTGCTATCCCCATAAAAGCTACCATTGCCCTCCTTCACAGCACTTGAAAAAAACACTTTAAACTTCAATGAAACCAAAAGAGAGCCTGCATAGCCAAGACAATCCTAAGCAAAAAGAACAAAGCTGGAGGCATCAAGCTACCTGACTTCAAACTATACTACAAGGCTATACTAATCAAAACAGCATGGTGCTGGTACCAAAACAGAGATATAGACCAAAGGAACAGACCAGAGGCCTCAGAGGCAATGCCACACATCTACAACAATCTGATCTTTAACAACCCTCACAAAATCAAGCAATGGGGAAAGGATTCCATGTTTAATAAATGGTGTTGGGGAAACTGGCTAGCCATGTGCAGAGCTGAAACTGGATCCCTTCCTTACATCTTACACTAAAATCAACTCCAGATGGATTAAAGACTTAAACATAAGACCTAACACCATAAAAACCCTAGAAGAAAATCTAGGCAAAACCATTTAGGACATAGGCATAGGCAAGGTCTTCATGACTGAAACACCAAAAGCAATGGCAACAAAAGCCAAAATAGACAAATGGAATCTAATTAAAGTCCGAGCTTCTGTACAGCAAAAGAAACAATCATTAGAGTGAACTGGCAACCAACAGAATGGGAAAAAATTTTTGCAATCTACCCATCTGACAAAGGGCTAATATCCAGAATCTACAAAGAACTAAAGCAGTTTTACAAGAAAAAAAAAACATTCAAAAGTGGGCAAAGGATATGAATAGACACTTTTCAAAAGAAGACATTTATGAGGCGAACAAACATATGAAAAAATCCTCGTCATTACTGGTCATTAGAAAAATACGAATCAAAACCCCAGTGAGATACTATCTCACATCAGTTAGAATGGCGATCATTAAAAAATCTGGAGACAACAGATGTTGGAGAGGATGTGAAGAAATAGGAACACTTTTACACTGTTGGTGGGAGAGTAAATTAGTTCAACCATTGTGGAAGACAGTGTGGTGATTTCTCAAGGATCTAGAAATAGAAATTCCATTTGACCCAGCAATCCCATTACTGGGTACATATCCAAAGGATTATAAATCATTCTATTATAAAGACACATGCACACGTATGTTCAGTGCAGCCCTGTGTACAATAGCAAAGACCTGGAACCAACCCAAATGCCCATCAATGATAGACTAGACAAAGAAAATATGGCACATATACACCATGGAATACTATGCAGCCATAAAAAAAGATGGATTCATGTCCTTTTTGGGGACATGGATGAATCTGGAAACCATCATTCTCAGCAAACTGACACAAGAACAGAAAATCAAACACCACATGTTTTCACTCATAGGTGAGTGTTGAACAATGAGAACACATGGGCACAGGGAGGGAAACATCACACACTGGGGTCTGTTGGGGAGTGGGAGGCTAGGATAGGGACAGCAGGGGGTGGGGAATTTGGGGAGGGATAGCATTGGGAGAAATTCCTGATGTAGGTGACAAGGGGATGGAGACAGCAAACCACCATGGCATGTGTGTACCTAGTCAACAATCCTGCAAGATCTGCACATGTACTTAAAGTACATGTGCAGAACTTAAAGTACAATTAAAAAAATAAAAAACAACTGAAACAAAATTCAAAATTACAAGCATGGTTATAATTTATAAATTAATACCAAATTAATAAACTAAAGGATCAGAAAGCTAAGAAAAAAAAAAGCAAAAAGGGCTTTCACAAATGACATCAGTCAGAAAACCACCTGAGATTCTGTGATTACTGATTTTCTCTCATTTGGTGTCTGAGAGACGCAGAAGGAAAAAAGCTGTCTGACTAAGTAGCTCCAGATTTTTGCTTTGTTTTGTTGTTGCTGTTGTTGTCATTGTTGTTGTATTGATTTTTTATGAAATATATCATGCTCAAAAGGCAAAGACTACTATAAAGCTCAAGTTCCCATCGCCCAGGTCTAACCAATATGAACATCTTTCCATATTTGTTTTATATCCCTCTGTGAATAAATAAAACTTTACAAATGCAGATGAAGGTGCCTCTCATTCCCATACATCTCTCTTCTCCCTCTGTCCTTCTCACACCCTCACTCTTTCTCTCCCAAGTGCTGACTTTCCAAGGCAGCTTTGAATGGATCCAGGTTTGCAGGCTATGAATCAGGCAGCTCACTTCCTAGCCCTGTGGGCAGACACCACGTATAAGGCCATCACCAGGAAGTCTTTATTCTGAGCTTCTGCCCGATGTTAAGTATGAAAGATGAGTCCAACACTATTCTCCCAGTAAGGATTTACCATAAAAGTGCAGTTACAGATATTCTGATTCCTCTTTGGAGAACCCTCTAGCCACCTGATTTGAATAGGGCTAACCCCACCCTCTGTCTCCAAGCCCTGGCCAATGAAGTTACTGAATCCCCCTGGCTACAACCACTGCTTCGGTGATGTGAATGGGAATAATTAAAACAAGCCCCAGAATGTTTGCTGAAGCTACAGGAGGTAGCTGCTACCTAGCCTCTGGTGTCACTCATTGAGAGGATAGAAACCTAGTGCTGAAGGGAGCACCGTAAGTATAGCACCTGCCTGAGATCAAGCCAGCACACAGAGAAAGTGTTGCTGAGTGATACCATTGAGTCTCCGGATCCAGTGATGTCAATGTTATGTGTATCATAAACTTCCCACTTATAGAGCCAATAAGATTGTGCTTAAATTTGTTTGAATTAAAGTTCTGTCCCGGGTAATACTAAACAAAACAACTAATGAATAAAACAGACGTAACAGCAACACTTACTATCAGCCTGCATTCTACTCTAAGTATTTTACCCATAAAAACTCATTTAATCCTGACAAGAACCCTCTAAAATGTAGATTCTATTATGATCTCCAGTTTATAGCTGAGGAAACTGAGCAGAGAGAGAAGTAATTTGCTCAAAAACATTGAAGTAGTAAATAGTGAAGCTGGGATTCAAATCCAGAAAATTTGAGCTGGAGTCTAAATTGTTAACTACTACTGTACCATTCAGAAAGTGGATGTTTATAAAGAATTCATGATAAAAGATAAAATGTGAGCTACTGTTATCAAAGAAAATACATTTCATAAAGAATATTGTGTCTTTAACTGGACTTCAAAGGAGAAGCACAAATGGTAAATATAGAAAGGGAAGGAGAATTCCTCAGTGGGAGAGAAGATTTGAGCAAAGGCAAGAAATGAACACAAGAGCTCCGTATTTAAATGAGACAAGTGAAAGACCTTATATTGATTTTTTTTCATCCCAGGAAAATAGAGAAACTGTATATAAGATTTAAGGTATAGGATGATATCCTAAATCTATAATTACTATTTCAGGAACACTGAGAAGAAAATGAGTTTAACCAAATCTCTGATGTATTAGTCCATTCTCACACTGCTATAAAGAATTGCCTGAGACTAGGTAATTTATGAAGAAAAGAGATTTCATTGACTCACAGTTCACAAGTTGTACAGAAAGCATGGCTAGGAGGCCTCAGGAAACTTACAACCATGGCAGATGGCAAAGGGGAAGCAAATACGTCTTACCATGGCAGACCAGGAGAGAGAGAAAACAAAGGGGAAAGTGCCACACTCTTTCAAACAACCAGATCTCACGAGAATTCACTCACTATCCCAAGAACAGCAAGGGGGAAGTCCAACCTCCCTATTCAGTCACCTGCCACCAGGCCCCTCCTCGACATGTGGAGATTACAACTCGAGATGCGTTTTGGGTGGGGACGTAAAGCCCAACATATCACCTGAGTATATTGATTTGAATCCACTAACAAAGAAAACCAAGTTACCTCCATACCAATCTCCCAGCCTCTCTAACCACCTCAGAGCCTCAAGGCACATATTTGAGGATCTAACAAAAGATTAAGAGCTTTAGAATCAGATGAGTTGGGTTCCAAACCCAGCTCTGCAATTTATTGGTTATCTGACGTTGAGCAAGCTATTTCATATCTCTGATGCTGTTTTCTCATTTATAAGATGGAGTTAAGAATCTAGAGATTCTCACAGCACTGCTTCACAGTTTGAATGAGATCAGGTCCATCTGTGCTTAGCAGAGTGCCTGGCAGAAAGTAAATTCCCAATATGGCCAGCACTATCAGTAATAGTATTAATGTCAAAATCAAGTGAAAATGAAGGTGCATCCTGTTCCTTGGTGCAGCAAAGATCCAGGCCATTTGGGTGGGTCCTGTAAGTTGTCTTTTCCCTAGAGGTGGGAAGAGGAGCCACTGACGTCAATGGAAACCATCTATTGCTTTCCCTTTTCAAGGCAGCCAGAATGATTTTTCAACCAGTGAAATTATAAAGAAGATGTTCAATCTGCTGATAATTTGATTTTAATTAGAACCTCCATTCACAATGCTGGAATTGCAAGGGGAAAGAAATAAGCAGAAATGAAACAGCAATTAACCTTTGGTTCTGAGCTTATTTTCTCCTAACCAACACGGGTCAGTTGCCATAGAGATTATACCTACATGATCTGCATATGTGACCAAAGCTGCTTGGACCCTCTGAACTGACCTGCTCTCAGTGTTGGCTTTGGGATAATTGAAAATTTACTAAAAAAGAATTGAAAGTTAATCTGAAACTCCAGTCCAAAGAAGACTTGAATGGAAGCAGAAGAAAAGGGAAGGAAGATGAGGAGAATATGGAGTCAGGAAAAAAAATTAAAGACAGATTACTTTGCCTAACTTTGAAAAAACAATTGATCTCTTTCATTCACAACTTTCTAGAGTCTGACTGTCTGTGGCTTTGGGAGAGACTGATAGAATGAGGAGGAAATGAGGGGGGCATGAAGAATTTGTCACTTCTATTAGAAGGGGATCTCTTAGCTTTGGATAGTGACCAAGCCCACCTCAGCCAGAGAGTTTAAAGTGGGGATGGGGTTAGCAACCGTGAGCTTTAAATTCTAGTCTCTAGAAAAGTGGGTGGGCATGAGGCAATGGAGCAAAGTCAGTGGTGGCATGTGAATGTCTTGGGCCAGGTCACACCAGCAATAGCATGGAAACAGAGAGCAGGAGATCTAGTGTGAAAGATTTCAGTTCAGTCCCTGGAATCTTACTTCCCTGCAGGAAATCCACTCCCCTTTTGCCCAGTGGATCCCTTTGCAGCCAGATAGAGCTTGATCTACATCTGTCTCCATTCCCCAGCTAGATTCTGGTCCCTTTCATTCTTTTTGAACCAACACTTAAAAAATCAAGGTCAGATGGATAATTAAGTTATATCTCTCTCCAAATCTAAGGGCTGTTAATTACCCAGAGAAGTGCTAATCACTATTAGGGAACAAAATAGCATCTGACTTAAGTGGATTCTAATTAAAACTTGAGTATTATCTCCTAAAGCAGTGACTTTTAAAGTTGTTTTATTTTTCATACAAGATCCTTCTAGGAAGCACAGTCCTGGGGATCCTTCATAAATGCCCCTCCTCAGTGAAGCCTTCCCTGACCACCCCACCTACAGTAGACCCCATCATTCTTCATCACATCATCCTGTCATGAATAATGTTTTCATAGAATTTATAACTTACTGGAATAATCATGTTCATTTGATTTGCTAATGTTTCATAAGAGCAGGAGAACTTGCTACCTCATATATAATTGTATTTTCAGGGCCTAGAACAGTGCCTGGACAATCAAATGCTCAACAGGCATTTGTTGACTGAATAAATGACTGTTCCCCCAGCCTTACCCAGTTTATGTGTGACTTATAGCCAGCTATCATTCCACCCTATCTTTCTCTCTCTAGAAAGTATTTCAGAATGTGTAAAAATGATAGAATTATTGAACTATTTTTTCTTTCAACAAATATTTATCAAATGTTTACTATATGCTATATACTATGTATATTAATTCATTCTCATGCTGCTAATAAAGACATACCCAAGACTGGGCAATTTATAATTTATAAAGGAAAGAGGTTTAATTGATTCATGTTTCCACAGGGCTGGAGAGGCCTCAGGAAACTTACATTCATGGTGGAAGGGGAAACAAACACATCCTTCTTCACATGGTGGCAGCAAGGAGAAATGCAGAGCAAAGGGGAAGAAAGCCCCTTCTAAAACCATCAAATCTCATGAGAACTCACTCACTGTCACAAGAACAGCATAGAGGTAACTGTCCCTATGATTTAATCACCTCCCACCGGGAGATTATGGGAACTGCAATTCAAGATGATACATGGGTGGGGACACAGGCAAACTGTATCACTATGCTAGGTGCTGGCAATAAAAAAGACAAGGCCCCTGTCTTATGGAGGTTCCATTATGAAAGCAGAGAAATAGCCACTGTACATTGATATACACATATAAACTAAGATTTAGTCATTAACCGTGGTGTTCATTGCTATAGAGGGAACCAGTGGGGTTTTGTGACAGGAAGTAGTAGGGTTGGGAGGGCCAGTGTGTCAGGGAAAGTCACTTCAGTTCAGGGTCCAGAGAAGGCCTCTCCCACAAGGTAACATGTGAGAGCCTGTCTTGCAACAAGAAAGGAATTCTAGGCAGAGGGGGCAGAAGATGCAAACTCCATGAGGTTGGAAAGAGCTCAGCAGTTTCAAGAGCTCAAGGGAGGGTGGTGGTCCAGGGGGAGAGAAAGAGGTGACAGTGGAGAGGTATGTTTATTTGATGTAGGGCCTTGAGGATGGGGAAGAAGTTTGTATTTTATTTTGAGTACAATGAGAAGGTACCAGCAGATTTAAGCAGGAGAATGGCATGATCTGATTTGCATGTTAAGAAAATGACTCCGGCTGCTGGGTGAAGAAGGAAAGGAGGAGGAAGAATAGATATGTGAAAGGGTAGCAAGCGGCCATTGCCATTATCCAAGCAGAGATGATGGCTGCTCCCTTGCCGCTGGCTGGTTGCAAAAGTGAAGAAGAAAAACAGAGGTAACCTCATCTCATTCTAATATATATTTATATTAAGGTTTTGATAGCTTATTTACAAATTTGTGTGCTTCATTATAATAACAAAGCTTATATTATATTGATTAGAACATACAAGCATGTTGTGACCTAATGGCTGGGAATTGCTGTTCTGGAGAAATTAACACTGGTTAGGCAGGTGAGAAGAAGCGTAGGAAACTCAAGGCTTATGTACATACACTGAGGTCCTATAACTGTGACTGCTCTACCACTGCCTTCTGGCCTGTTATTGAATTTGTCACCTCTCATCACCACGCATCAACCTTAGGCCTGAACTCAGCAATGTCACTTTGATCATGTCCCTTCGGGGCATAGTCTAAGGCTGCTGGGTTAGTTAACAACCTGACCCTGCCATCGGCACTCCAGAGTGATCAGTATTACCATACGGAGGCCATTGCAGGACACTCACTGGTGACCCACTGGCTAGGATCCCAGTCACACAGATAAACAGAGGAAGGAATGTACAAAAACTTACCTCAAATCCAACTGCCTCCTAGGGTTGTCCAATCCAGCGATTTTCAATCTAATTGGATAGTTAGAATCACCAGTAACTTTTTTAAGTTGCAGATAAGAATCTCTGGGTATAGAGTTCAGATATGATTGTGCTTTTAAATCTCCCCAAGTGATGCTAATGGGCAGCTAGGTTTGAGAACCACAGTTCCTAACCCAACTGTCTTATCAATCATCTAAGATCCTGTGGGACTTCTTGTTTTTTAATCCTCACCCCTATTTTAGGCATTTACAAAGAAATACATAGCAGATTCTAACAACTACCATCTAGTTGGTTCTCACCACCTGCCAGACAAGATGATCAGTACCTTGCCAATGCTATCTCATTTCATCCTCATAACCACCTTCTGAAGCAGCAGCATCAAGAAGGCTGAGAAAACGCTCGCTCAGGGAAGTTATGCAACATGCCCAAAGTCACATAGCTAATCAGGCAAGTCAGAGTTCACCGAAGTCTTACAATTCTCCATCACTAAGCGATTGTAACACTGTCTCTTACAGAAACCAAAGTTTCAAGCTCTGTCTTGCCCTTACTTGCTGTGTGACTTTGGTGAGTTACTTAACCTATTTGAATCCCAAGTCCCTCCTGCAAACAGCTTTTTGACCACCCCAGCCCTCCTCTTCCCCATATTTTCCTGCTAAGAGTTATTCGTTCTCAAAAGCATTGCATCTCCATGCTACCTACTTTGTTCTCTGCCTGCCACAGCCATCTCACCATGGGTTCCTTCAAATCTTGGCCAGCGGCCCTCCAGCACCTAGCACAGAGCTTGACCCAAAGTAGGAAGTCAGTGTCCATTGAACTGAACAGGATGGCCTACCACTGGGATGACATAATTTGGGAATTTGGGTTGTGCTCTGGTATTCAGCAAAACCCTCCCCAAAAGCCACACTGGCCTTTACTGAGTTCTCCTATCAGGTGACCAGGGATACTCAATGGAAAACTACAAAGGGTAAATGGTCTGTGTGATCCCAGGCACTCTTTTAGGAGAATTAACTATATTTGCATAAATTTGCATATATTTATTCCAGGCAAAAATTTATGATATATTTTCTCAAAGCAAAAGAGATGCAGATGTGAAATACTAAAGATAAAAGTATTTTCTCATAACATATAGTGCAAGTGTTAGAAAAAACGCAATTCTACAATTCTCCCTTCTATCACAGCCAAAGTTGAGTTTTCCAAATTATCAAAAGATAACCCTTGTCAGCATGAAAAGGAGAGTGAATTTAGGTCAGAAATGAAGATCAAAAATCAAGAAACAATCAACCTTCCTTGTGGACACTTCTACCCTTAAAATAGAACCAGATGGCTACAGAAGAGGATACCAGACTCACTTTTGTTCTCTAAATCCCTTGCAAACGACCAAGAGAATTTGTACAGTTGAGGACCTCTGCATTAGGAAAAAATCAACCACCCCTTCAATCCCAGAAGACATTTTTCTTTAAAAGATCTCTGTGAGGTGGCAAATGCTTAAATATAAGATTGCTATTATTATTATTCTTTCCTAGTACCAATTCTTGCCTTCATTCATTTATTCATTCAAAAAAATTTTCTGAGCATCCGCTGAGTACTCTTATCCTCTTCATTGTGCTACTGGGCTTGAAGGGAGAACCTGATGAGACGCCTATCAACAGAGAATTTCACAAAGGCAAAACAGAAAAAAACAAAAAAAAACTTCTACATGAACTTGAGAAGCTTCATTGTTTGAGCTCAGCTCCTTACCTAAAACTTGGAGAATAAAATGCCAATTTTCCATGGTTAGTGTAATAGAATATAATAGCCTCAGTGTGAGATCTTGTACATACTAGGTACTCAATATAATAAGATTATATCACAATTATTCTTGCTATAAGGGAATTTAATAAAAGTATTAGGAAATCACAAAGGAGAGAACACTTACCTCTGTGGAACTATTCAATGAGGAAATAAAGGCATCATGTTCACCAAGCCAATACTGTACTTCAGAGATTTGCAGAATCACTGCTTATGTATCACTTAGCAACTTCTGAATGCCTATTAACTTGTAATTTGAAGACCTTCACTCAAGGGTCTGTGTCTCTGTCCACAGTGACATCTGATGTCTAGGTCTTCACTTCCTTCGACAGACCTAGAATCTGCTAAGGAGAAAAATAGAGGGAAATTGAGAGTACATAACTGTTAAAATTAATTGTTCATAAACATTAGAAATCAGACACCCATTGCAGTCATAAAATACAGATAAGGATTTGCTAAAAGTCATTTATATTAAATTACTTTTATAATAATATTTAACTTTTAAGCTTTAAATATTTAGTGCTTCTTTTCTTGTTGTTTGCAAAGAAACTTGCAGCTGTTTCATAGCTGAAGAAATCCATATCCATTCCAGCTTGAGGGCCCACAGGACTGGACATCAAACCAGCAGCTCTGAGAGTTGAGACCAGCATGTATGTAGGTGATTTGATATTAGCCAACTCTCATTCATTCAACAAAAGTTAACTGAAGCTCTTGTCATTCCAGATTCTGGAATATAAAGATACGTAAGCACGATCCAAGAACCCAAAAACTATCAAGAAAAGACAGAAAGGAAAAACCTAATTGTTACAAAGTGTCACCTACATTTCCCCCACACTCATCCCCAAATTACTTCATAGCTTTAGAAATGCATCTTGCTCTTTCCCACCTCCATGTCTCTTACTGTGCTATTCCGCCTGCCTAAAATGGCAGCCCTCTGCCTGGTCATCTCCCAATTCTCCTTAGGGACTTAACTTCAATTGTAACAGGGGTCATCACTTCCAGGAGACTTTTCCAGGAATTACTTGCAGTGTAATTTAGACATCAAACATTTAACCCACTCTGTGCATACTTAATCCACCCTTTACACACGAACCCTTAATTCATTTCATACATACTTCAGTCATAATACCCATCACACTTCCCTGCAGTTGCTGATTTACTTCTGAGTCTCCTTTACCAGCCTGTGAGATACTTGTGTCTAATGCATGATTATATTCCTATGTCTTTTGCAGTACCTGACACAGATTAGATGCTCAATTAACTTTTGGCAAGTCAATAAATTAATTGCATAATTAATTAATTTGACATTATAAGTGTTATAGTAGATGTTTTTACTTAGAATAATGCAACTATATGGAGGGATACAACGAACTTCTTGTGGGAATGACGAAGAGGGATGCTGTCAGGAAATACTTAGAAATGATAACATTTAAGCAAATTTCTGGGAAAACTGTGATACGGTTTGGCTCTGTGTCGCCACCCAAATCTCACCTGAAATTGTAATAATCCCCATGTGTCAAGGTCGGGACCAGGTGGAAATAACTGGATCAGAGGGGTGATTTCCCCCATGCTGTTCTCATGACAATAAGTGAGTCTCATGAGATCTGACTGTTTTTTTTTTTTTCTGTTTTTTGGTTTTTGAGTTTTTTTTGAGACAGAGTTTCGCTCTTATTACCCAGGCTGGAGTGCAATGGCGCGATCTCGGCTCACCGCAACCTCTGCCTCCTGGGTTCAAGCAATTCTCCTGCCTCAGCCTCCCGAGTAGCTGGGACTACAGGCATGTGCCACCATGCCCAGCTAATTTTTTTGTATTTTTAGTAGAGACGGGGTTTCACCATGTTGACCAGGATGGTCTCAATCTTATGACCTCGTGATCCACTCGCCTCGGCCTCCCAAAGTGCTGGGATTACAGGCGTGAGCCACTGCGCCCGGCAAGATCTGACTGTTTTATAAGCATCTGATATTTCCCATGCTCACACTCATTCTCTCTCCTGCCGCCCTGTGAAGAGGTGCCTTCCCCTATGATTCTAAGTTTTCTGAGGCCTTCTCAGCCAAGTGGAACTGAGTCAATTAAATCTCTTTTCTTTATAAACTACCCAGCCTTGGGTATTTCTTCATAGCAGCGTGAGAATAGACTAATACAAACTGGATATCTTGCAAGTATGCATATTAAAAACTGAAATTACTTAATTATCATTGTGCCCTCAGAAAACTGCTTCAGATATTTTCACATCTAATTAGCATTGCATGGCCTCTGCTACTCCCCTATTGCAACATCTATCACACCACCATCACCACACCCACTGAAAACATCTCAAACACCAAAGAACAAGCAGGGAGAAAGGAAAGGAGCAGTTTTTCTTCCATCTCCTATCAACTTTGCCCGACCTATTAGCTCTTCTGCTAATGTATTCAGAAAGAATTCCAGTCAGACGCCAAGCTAAAACCTAACTTGCCTGCCAGGAAAGTCTTCATCAAACCCAATTCTATTATGGCAACCCACAAATTCATTAATACCATCACCTTCTGGGTAAACCTGTCAATCTACCAGAGCAGCAACAGATCTCACAGACACCAACTGTCTCCTGACTCCATTTCAGCACCTCAGAAAGTTTTTCAAAAGACAGAGTCAGACAAAGTCCTGGGATCCTCTAGACCTAAATTAAATTGTGATTATCGTGACCTAGTATAACCTCAGTTCCAGCCACCACCAAAGGTGATGATTCCCTAAACAGTAATAGAAATCTAACAGTTATTATTGCTGAGAAAGATTTCTTATGTGAGAAAACAATAGGCTGATCTCTGAATAGGAACTTCAGGAACTTGCTCCGTAACTTGGAATACATTCAGTTTTGCAGTGCCCTGAAACCTCCATTAAACACACCCAAGGGAGGACACCCACCCTTTCCAGGCCTAAGGAAATGACTTGCTTCCAACTGCAAATCCCTTCGACCTACTTCCAACCTATAGTTGGAATATCCCTGCTGAGTCCTCCTGAGTTATTAAGAGTTGACATTTGGTATTATTTGGGTAGTATCAGTTTAAAAAAAAAAAAAAAAAAAAAAAAAGATCCAAAAATACATGATGGCTAAACACAATAAAAATTTACATGTTGTTTACAAACCAGTAGAGGCAGATGAAAGAATTGCAGGGTGGGCACAAGGAGGTGTTTTCCTGTTCCACACAGCACTGACAAAGAATCTTCCATCTTTGACATGTGGTTTCTATAAACCCAAGGAATGTCTCTCGTCAAAACCAACTACAGGGAGAAAAGCACCTGGAGTGATGCGTATCCCTTCTCCTTACCTTGCATGCTATAGAATTCAGTCACATGGCCACATCCAGCTGCAAGAAAGGCTGGGAAATGTAATCTAGCAGTGTGTCCAAGAAGAAAAGAGGAACAGGGATTTTGGTAAGCAGCAGCTATTGAGGGAAAACACCTTGGATTTTTTTTTTAAGAGCATTCATGCAACAATCACCTTATAATAGGCAATAACAAACCTAAGGCTCAAGTGTAAGAACATAGGTAGACCTATATTTAATCCTCTCTGAGCCTCAGGTTTCTCCTCAATGAAACAGAGAGAAAAACTGATGCAGGAATAAATGAGCCAAAGAGGTCAAACACCTATCACAATGTCTGACACACAAGTGTTCAACAAATGTGGTGGCACTGGTGGTAACTTGCAGTTATTCACTATTCATGGGTGAGATATTTTCATTTTCAGTATGTAAAACCAGTAAGTGCCCCGTTCTAACCTTTGCTGGAGCATTTAGCCTCCAACCCAGTTCACACTCTCCTTCCCCCACCTCAGCTCTTGCCCTTAGAGCTACCATTCTGCCTGTATGGGAAGTCTTAGCCCTTGATAAGGGACGAATGTCCACTCCATAACCCAAGAGCATTTCTGCTCAGTCTTTAACTGCAGCCCTGATAAATCACTAGGATTGGTCTGCCTGTCACAGCACAGAAAAGACAAACCATCATACGCTGGTGAGATTGTATCCACCAACTGCACAAAAATGTGTGGCTGGACGTAGGTCTGATTGCCCAGCAAGTTTATTTGTTCCTTGCTTTAAAGTGATCAATCATTTACTCAAATGTCAGTGAAATGGCCAGAAATGTGGAAGAAAAAACAGCCCAGAGCTTAGACACAGTAGATTGGAGGCAAGTCTCAGCAGTGGTCCTGAGCAGGCAGCCATGTCAGGAACAGTAAAGCCCTGGTGGCCCTGGGCTTCTCAGCTGGGAGCAGAAGGGGTTCTTCATGTGATTGAGTCTCAGTAGGAAGCTGCTGCTCTGGCTCAAGCTAAGCTGTAGCTTTCGTCACTTGCTGTGTCAGTTAGAGCACTTTCAATTCAAGGTTCTCCCTGGAGACCTGCTCTCAACTTCTGGAGCACCTGCACCTCCAGTTCATTTCCAGCAGCACTCCCACAGCAACTGCCAATAAATATGAGAGGACTTCAAGAAGTTCACAGAATACAGGGGGTGGGAAGTTGGGGAGGGATAGCATGGGGAGAAATAACAGATACAGGTGATGGGGAGGAAGGCAGCAAATCACACTGCCATGTGTGTACCTATGTAACAATCTTGCATGTTCTTCACATGTACCCCCAAACCTAAAATGCAATAAAAAGTATATATATAAAATATAAAAAAAAAAGAAGTTCACAGAATAATTGAAGGAAAAGACAAAAATAAAAAGTACGAACTTTATTTCCCAACATAAGCTCCATTAAGGTCAAGACACTTGTAAATGATGATACCAGCCATTGAGTTCATCCCTAAAGAACCAAAGGTCCTAGGAATTTAATCATGTCACTACAGTCCCTTTTATATTAAAAACTGAAGAAAAATGTGCTGTTTAGAGAATTTTTAAGATTAGGACACAAAAAGAAATCAGAATGAGCCAAATCAGGACTGTTGGGTGGATGCCTAATGATTTCTCACTGAAACTCTTAAAAAATGGTTTTTGTTTGATGAGAGGAATGAGCAGGACCACTATCATGGTGGAGAAGGACTGTCTGGTAAAGTTTTCTTGGGCATTTCTCTGCTAAATCTTTGCCTTTCTCAAAACACTCTCATTATAAGCAGATGTTATCATTTTTGGCACTCCTGAAAGTTAACGAGCAAAACGCCTAGAGCATCCCAAAAACCTGTTGCCATGATGATGACCTTTCCTCTTGATTGGTCCACTTTTTCTGTGACTGAACCACTTCCACCTCTTGATTGATAGCCATTGCTTTGATTGTGTCTTGTCTGTGAAATCATACTGGTAAAGTCATGTTTTATCTCCTGCTCCAATTCTTTGAAGAAATGCTTCAGGCTCTTGATCTCACTTACTCAAAATTTCCATTGAAAGCTCTGCTCTTCTCTGCAGCTACTCTGGGCACAATGATTTTGGCATTCATCAAGTGGAAAGCTTGTTAAACTTTAGTTTTTCAGGCAGAATTGAGTAAGCATAAACAATTGAGATAGATGTCTGTGATGTTGGCTAGTGTTTTTGCTATTAATCGTTGGTCCTCTTCATTTAGGGCATAAGCCAGATTAATTTTTTCCTCACAAATTGATCTGCAGCTGTGGGTTTCATCTTCAACATTGTCTTGTTCCTTCTTAAAATGAATTATCTGTTTGTAAATTCTTTTGGGCATTGCCCCCATAAACTTTTTGTAATGCATCAATTATTTATCATGCTTCCACCCAAGTTCCACCATAAATTTGTTGTTTGTTCTTGATTCAGTTTTATCAGGATTCATGTTGTTCCCATAGGGGCTCTTTTCAAAGTGGTATCTTAGCATGTTCACTGCCTCAAACTAGATCCTGTGTAGACATGTTATAAAAAGTTATTATGAGTTATTTCAGTCCAAAAATTTTTGAGTTATTTCAGTCCAAAAAATTTTGAAATCCAAGCATAGCATTTTTTATAATGCACGTTTCAAGAACTTGTTGAAGTCCCCTTATATATATATTAAAAGATTTTTTGCCATTCAGATCCTCTGACTCAGAAATTTCACCTTCAGTAGTCTCTCCTAAAAAAATTATCGTGGCTGGTAACAAACATATTTAAATAAAACTCAACATCACTGATCTTTAGAGAAATGCAAATAAAAACCACAATGAAATATCATCTCACACCAATCAGAATGGTGATTATTAAAAAGTTGAGAAACAACTGGCGAAGTTGCAGAGAAACAGGAAAGCTTTTACACCATTGGCAGGAATGTAAATTACTTCTGCCATTGTGGAAGGTAGTATGGCAATTCCTCAAAGATCTAGAACCAGAAATACCATTTGGCCCAGCAATCCCATTACTGGGTATATACCCAAAGGAATATAAATCATTCTATTAGAAAGACACATGCACATGGATGTTCATCACAGCACTATTCACAGCAACAAAGACATGGAATCAACCTAAATGCCCACCGGTGATAGGCTGGATAAAGAAAATGTACATATACACCATGGAATACGATGAAGCCATAAAAAGGAATGAGATCATGTCTTTTGCAGGGACATGGTGGAGCTGGAAGCCATTATTCTCAACAAACTAATGCAGGAACAGAAGATCAAACACCACATATTCTCACTTGTAAGTAGGAGCTGAACAATGAGAACACATGGACACAGGGAGAGGAACAACTCACACTGGGGCCTGTCAGGGGGTGGGGTGGTAGGAGGGAGAGCATTAGGAATAATAGCTAATACATGCTGAGTTAATAGCTAGGTGATGGGTTGATAGGTGCAGCAAAACACCATGCCACACGTTTACCTGTGTAACAAACTTGTATATACTGCACATGTACCCTGGAACTTAAAATTTATTTTAAAAAATTATCTTGGCTGGACATGGTGGCTCATGCCTATATCCCAGTACTCTGGGAGGCTGATGCAGGAAAATTGCTTGATACCAGGAGTTTGAGACCAGCCTAAGAAACATAGCAAGACCCTGTCTCTACAAAATTTAAAAATTAGCCAGGCATGTTGGACCATGCCTGTAGTCCCAACTGCTCAGGAGACTGGAGGGGAGGATCCCTTGAGCCCAGAAGTCAAGGTTGCAGGGAGCTGTGATTACACCACTGCTGCACTCCAGCCTAAATGACAGAAGGAGACCCTGTCTCAAAAATGAATGAAATAAAATAATCCTGAGTATGGAAATAGCCTTATGCACAAAGATGCTCACCAGCAATGCTATAATAACAAAACAGTAAAAACAGCTCATACAAGTGGAATCCCATTGCTAGTCCAACAGTATGAAAATTGCTCCAATTAGAGTATGAAACATCAAGACATTGAAATACATGTTTACCATGAATTTGTGATAAATGAAAGTGTGTATATTATTATGTTAAGTGAGAAGAGGAAGAAACAACAGCACTATGAGTACAGCTCAGTTTTTTAAAAAAAGAACAGAGCTACGGTTATTTAAGATATTATCACTGGGGGAAGTTAGATGAAAGGTGCACAAAATCTCTGTATTATTTTCATAATTTCTTAAAGATTTTAAACTATTTCAAAATAAAAAGTTATTTTTAAAACCCAGAAACAACTGTGCATTGGGAGGCAATATAGTATAGTAGATAAGAACATATGATGAAAAAAAATAAGTGCAAGTGGTCAATTATGGAAGAGATTTTAAACCATCCATTCTTTTTGCTTAATCTCAGCTCATAATAAAACTCCCATAAGAATCCTTTCTAACAATCTCCTCACCTTGCAGTTGACCATTTTATTACTAGTGTCTTCTTAACAGAATAGACCAGAAACCACAGGTGATACAAAGAGTTATTTCCTTATAACTATAATTATTAGAACAGTAATGACATTTATTATGCATTTACCATAGTGTGCCAGGCACAGTGCTAGGTGTTTTATAAATATTAATCCTGACCACAATTTCCCTTTTTTTTTTTTTGAGACAGAGTCTCACTCTGTCACCAGGCTGGAGTACAGTGGTGTGATCTCGACTTACTACAACCTCCACCTCCCAAGTTCAAGCAATTTTCCTGGCTCAGCCTCCTGAGTAGCTGGGATTACAGGCATGTACCACCAGGCCCAGTTAATTTTTGTATTTTTAGTAGAGATGGGATTTCACCATGTTGGCCAGGATGGTCTCAATATCTTGACCTCGTGATCCCCCCGCCTCAGCCTCCCAAAGTGCTGGGATTACAGGAGTGAGCCACTGTGCCTGGCCTGTCACCACAACTTCTAAAGGCAAGTATTATTACATCCATATTAGAAAAGAAAATGAAATTGAGAGAAGTCCAGTGACTTGTCTAACAGTCATAACTGGTGAGCAATTTGGGCAGAGTTTAAACTAGAGCTGTACAAGGTCTAATCTCAGGCTCTTTCCAAAACAAAGTATTTATTATTTACTTCTTAAAAATGTATTTACCTGATTGCTGTGGTCTGAATGTGTCCTCCAAAATTCACCTATTACAAACTCAGTCCCTAGTGCAACAGTGTTTGGAAGTTGGGGAGGAATTTAGGTCACAAAGGCTTTGTCCTCATGAATGAATTGATACCACCATAAAAAATGTTTTCAGGGGTGAGTTTGCTATCTCTTGCCCTTCTACCTTTCTGCATGTGAAGACATAGCAAAAAAACCCTCACCAGATGCCAGTGCCTTGATCTTGTGCTGCCCAGCCTCTAGAACTGTGAGAAAATAAATTTCTGCTCTTTATGAATTATCTAGTCTCAGGAATTCTGTTATAAGAGCACAGAATAAACTAAGACACTAATGTAACAGCAATGCTCTTCTGGGTCTTTAGTTGCTCATCTGTGAAACTGAGCTGTGGAAGTGAGTTTCCCTAGCTCTAAAGATACAAGGATTCCCCAGGAGTTGTAGCTCTCCTTTGAGACATGTCCCCCACCAGGTAATGGTCTCCTAGTTCAGAGATGCTCAACCACTCAGGGAATTTTTAATTCCAAGACTGGGAGCTCACACCTGGAAATTTTGATTTACTTTGTCTGGGATGGGCTTAGTCATAGGTACCGTGGTCAGGCTTGAGAATCACTGTCCTAACTTGACAACCTTTCTCTTCTTCCAATCTCCACCCATTCTGCAGCCCCTCCATGATACTCCATGATACTCCCACCCTGCCTTTCCAAATTATGCTTATCAATGGAACCAGAATGATCTTTATAAAACAGATATGACTGTGCAAGTTTCCTGTATGTACAACTTTAGTAGCTCCCCACATCTGTTCTTAAGATGGCACACAGACCCTTACCTGACCTGACCCCCAGAGCTCTGCATCCTCAGCATCTACTGCAGCCATTTCAGAGAGCACCCCACACAGATTACCCAATATGCCGCAAACACAGCAAGCACTGTCATACAACTAAGCCTACATTCACCCTGAATTTACCTGGAAGGCTCTCCCCTCCTGTTATCTACTTTATCCATTCACCCAGATTTTCAAATCCATTGCCCCTCCTCTCCTGCTTTCACCTTCACACTTCACTGCATCTTCTGAGAACTCTTCTGTATTCCCTCAGGCAGAGCTAAGAATTCTGTTGTCCATGTTCCTATCTGTCTATTAGGCAGCTTAATATGTCTATTAAGCCCTCACGACACTGAATCGTTACAATCACACGTGTTGCTCACCTCTCCTGAGACTGAGCTCCTTGAGAGCCATACAGTGTTCACTCCAGCACCCTGAGAGTGCAATATGTGTATAAAATACCCTTCAATATGTGTCCAATAACTGAATGAATGAACAGACACAATAACCAGCAAATGCTGTGTTCATGTGTCACTGAGAAAGGTTCGAATAATTTTCAAACTGCTTCTTCCTCAGACCAACAATGCCCCCCGATTAACAGGCACTACCATGGAAATTAAACAAGGCAGCGTGGCAGGGAGAAGTGGTCGAAAAGTAAACAGAACTAGAACCTCTCCTCCCAGTTTAAACCAGATTCTCAGACTGGCAGCCCACACACCAAGCAAGCACACAGAGGTTTCCTTTGGCCAAGAAACTGCTTTAAAATTCTGGTTCTACACTTTCACTTGATGTGTCACAGGCTCAGGCAACCTTCAACCTGCATTCCCACCAGGTTTCAATGTCTGCTGTGGGGTAGCTGCTTTCCCATTTTGAGAAAGCACCTATGTTCTCAAGTGTGCCACAGTCCCCATTAGTCTTCCCCCAGCTCATCTCTTCCAGTGTGTTTGCTGTCTGACCACTGCAGGCATTTGAGTTTGCAGCCCTGAGTTTAAACAGATTGTTTGGCTTAAGGGGTTAAAATGTCTGTGTGTGCTCACTCTTTGCACCAAAGAATAACGGAAAAGATCTCTGCAGCTCCATTTCTCTCCAGGCTAGAAAGTTTAATAAAACCTAGCTGATGCTGCATGGCTTTAGGGCTGAGAATGCCAAGGGGCCATGACTGGGAAAGGAGAACAAGGTGGGGTAAGAGAGGGTAAGGTGTAGCACAAAGAGGCTGTCTAGAAGTATGACCCTCTGCTTTGCCAGGCTGAGATAAGCTCCTCTGCAGGACTGTTAAGGAAAGATGAGAACAGAGCTGGACACTCAGCAAGCGGAAGCTTTCAGGAAGGAATTCCCCAGCAAGTCTGCTAGACAAGCTACTGTCTCATGACGCTTTAGCTCCACTCACTGGCTGGCTATAAATTAAACTCCAGGAAGCCAGCACAGCTCAGCAAAGCTTCCAGGCAGCCCCAAGGCACTGCTTAGAAAAGGAACTTCAGCCCATGTTTCAGCAGAGCCCCTTGAAGGGAGTCACAGTCTGTCTTAAGAAGGGGGTTGGCCAGGAAAAGGATTAATGTGGTCCCACTGAAGATGAGTGATCCATGTCTCACTTTGCCTCTTTCCTTGTCTTTCTTCTCCTTCCATTCCTGAGACCCCAGCAGTCTAGAAGAGAATGCATCTCACTTCTGAGCGCCCACTATAGTTAGGCTCGTGGACAGATACAGGTTTGAAGTTTATGCCATTTCAGATACCTTTTTTTTTTTTTTTTTTAGAAAGAAAGCTACAAATTTCTGAATACAAAGTAGATTTGATGACTTGAAAGACATGGTTCCTGGCACGTACCCCTCTGGTCAGGTGTTTTTCATGTCATCTCAGAATACAGGGATTGGGCTCTAATTCTGACTCTAGCATCTACTAGCTGATGGAAAAATAACCTCTCAGGGCCTCAATTTTCTCCTCTACAAAATCTATCCTTAGGTAAAGAAATGTCCTTAGTAAAGCAAAGAGGCTCACAAAGGGCTGCACTGAGGCCTGGATTTAGTTTCCACTCTTAATAGACAGACCATCCACCTGGAAACACAATCTTTCATCATCTCTGCCTTCCAAGAGAGGACCACTGCTACAAAACAGAGTGTGAAGCCACCAAGGCTGTGGCTCTCAACTTTTCTTTGCATGAGGCCACCAGGAAAGCTTTAAAAATATATCAGTGACAAAGTCCCTCCCCCAGAGATTCTGATTTAATTGGTCTGGGTATAATGCCCAGGCATCGGCATTTTTGTTAACCCTCCAGGTGATTCTACTGTGCAGCCAGAGTTGAAATCCACTGCACCAAAGAATTGTTTCCCTGGCAGCTGGCTTCCTCCCGACCCACCTCTGTGCCAGCTAGTTCAAATGGGGCCCATCCGTGGGAATGTAAATGAGTACAGCTGCTGTAGAAAACAGTGTGGAGGTTTCTCCAAAAAAAAAAAAAAAAACTACCATATGATCCAGCAACACCACTACCGGATATTTATCCAGAGAAAAGGAAATCAGTATATTGAAGAGATATCTGCACCCTGATGTCCCCATGTTGATTCCAGCATTATTCACAATAGCAAAGATATGGAATCAATCTAAGTGTCCATCAACAGATGAATAGATAAAGAAATTGTGTGGAAATCTTAAGAGTTCATGAATCTGTGGCAAAAAAAAGAAAGAAAGAAAAGAAATTGTGGTACATATACACAATGGAATACCATTCAGCCATAAAAAAGAATGAAATCCTGTCATTCACAGAAATATGGATGGGCCAGGAGGACATTATGTTGAATGAAATAAGTCTGACACGGAAAGATGTATACCACATTACATGGTTTGGCTGTGTCCCCACCCAAATCTCATCTTGAACTTTAGCTCTCATGATTTCCATATGTTGTAGAAGGGGCACAGTGAGAGATCATTGAATTCTGGGGGCAGTTCCCCCATAGTGTTCTGGTATTGAGTATGTCTCATGAGATCGGATGGTGTTATAAGGGGTTTCTCCTTTCACTTGACTCTCATTCTCTCTTGCCTGCCGTCATGTAAGACATGCCTTTCACCTTCCACCATGATTGTGAGGCCTCCCCAGCCGTATACAACTGTAAGTCCATTAAACCTCTTTTTCTTTATAAATTACCCAGTCTCAGGTATGTCTTTATCAGCAGTGTGAAAATGGACTAACACACCACATGTTCTCACTCATAAGTGGGAGCTAAAAAGAAAATTGAGCTCACGGAAGTACAGACTAGAATTGTAGTTACCAGAGGATAGAAAGGGTGGGGCAAGGGGAGGACAGGAAGATGTTGGTTAACAGATACTAATTTACAGCTAGATGGGAAGAATGAGCTCTTGTGTTCTGCAGCACGGTAGGGTGATTATCGTTAACAATAATTTAGTATATAATTCCAAAAAGCTAGAGGAGAGGAGTTTGAATGTTCCCAACACAAAGAGATGGATATGCTAACTATCCAGATTTCATCATTACACATTGTATGCATGCTTCAAAATATCACTCTTATCCCATAAATATTATTACATGTCAAATAAATAAAAGGTGAAAAATGGGGTCCATACAAGAGGACAGCAATGAAAGTGACAACCTCAAAAACAATATTCCAACATTCGTAGAATGTGTTATAGTCACAGAGCATTTGCACAGACCCGGCCTCACTTGGTTTTCACAGGAAGGCTGAGAGGCAGATACTACTTCTATGATCCTCCTTTTACAATTGAGGGACGAGAGGCTTCAAGGCAGGACTGAAATCCAGAAGATCACGCCCATAAGCCAGCAGTGCAAATGTCTCAGGGTTATGAAGGAGAATGCTATAAGGTGCTGAGAAGAGCATCCAAAGGAGTCAGAAGACCTGAGTTTCTAGTTCTGCCAGTTTAGCTTTAGGCAAGTCACATGCTATCTCTGTGAGGCACTTGGCCCATTTATAACCCAAAGGGTCTGATACCTTGAGCTCTAAACTCCCTTCGACAGGCTGGAGTCTAGGCCTGGGTTAGTCACTGAAGTGTGATTTTCAAAACATTAACTTCTCTGAGCCTCAAATTCTAATTCCCCACCTGTCAAATCGAGAGAGGGCAATAAATTTTAAAAAGCAAGATCAGAGAGTACAGTGAAAGCCATATGCTCCCTCTCCTTATGATTTTGTCAGCCAATAAAACACCTCTTGGGTGTAATTGGCAGAATCTGTTGCTCTCTACAGTTTCATTGGCTTCTCCTCACAGGAACAAGAATGATTCATCTAGTAGGTGAAAAAGTCAGAGGCAAATATTCAGTCATCCAGCTCTCTTTATTCTGGAGGGGTGAAATTCTACAGCTCTCTTCCCTTGAGGACTTTCCTGTCCCTGGCTCCCTGCACGAACCTGGTATGAGGCAGCCATATTTCTCTACTCAGCTGGCCATAGCCTTGACCCTTCCCAAATACAGATCCCAACATGTAGCTTCAGCAGGGGTTTCAGGGGAGTACAAGGAGGGGCATTTAGGTATACATCCAAGACATGAGATCCAATCCAAGCAATAATCCTGAAATTGTAAAATATATATATATATATTTCTCAAATGATCCAGGATTCAAATGAAAGATTTGATTAACCACTAAAATCCCAAAATAAAATTTTCCTCATATATCTCCAAAGAGTTGTTCTAAGGATTCAAAAAGACAATGAATAAGAAGTCTTTGTTTCCCTATCACATCTCCAGAAAAAAAGGTGAATTTCTTAGAAGTCAAGCCAACCAAGCTCCAAGGCAAACTGAAGAATACCATTTATTCTGGGGATTCTCTTAGAAAGGCAACCTCATGTTTTAATCATGAATTTCAGTAATTGCTTAATTAGCATGGCATTTTTACCTCCCTGGCCTAATGCTGAGCCTCAGAATACTAATGGAAATTTTCCTTCTGCTGAATTCGCTCCTTTCACAAAGATGATCAACATAGTTTTGTCCTTCGGTTTGTTTTTTGGTAAAGGGAGAGAAAAGTACAAGAGAACCCCACCAAATATGAAAATCAAAACCGGAGTGAAGCTGTGGACTGTAAGGAACAAGGCAAGGTGAAGGATAGCAGAGCAGTTAAAGAATATCCAGCTTCGGAACCAAGCAGGCTGAGCCTGAATCCTCACCCTACACTATGTGACTGTGTGGCTCTGCGCAATTTGTTTAATTTTCCCCGGGGGCCCTCTGTTTTCTCAGCCATAAAATTAAAATAACATAGTATCTCTTTTCTCCAGTGGTTGTAAAGACTCTATAAGATACTATGTATCCAGCATCAAGTGAAGTGCCTAGAACATGCTACCCATTCATTTAGCAACTGTTTGAATTTTCAATTAGCCACTTACTCGTTGTTGGGTAATATGTCTGTCCTTTCTGAGCTTCAATTTCCTTTTTGAAAAACAGAAAAAATAAAACATCTACTTTGAATGGTTGTCAATGAACTGGAAAGAGACCAACATTATACCTAGCACTTAGAAGGTACTTCATAAAGAGCTATTATTTAAGTGATCATACACTTTAAGGAAATTTAATATGTCTTCATCAGGAAACATTTTAGAATAGGCTTTTTAAAATCTTCTGCTCAACAACAAGCTGTTCAAGAGAAGAAACTGTGTCTCTTTTCATCTTTACACTCCCAGTGCCTGATACATTAGACTCAGTAAAATTTTATTTGGGAGAACTTAGATGAAATCCCTAGCCCATTCCTTAATCTTGACTTTGTGGGTCAGCTTTTCCAAATTTTCAGCCAGTCAACAATCACTCTTGAAAAGAGTGTTTCTAAAGCTCCTGTAAAACTGTGATGGTTAATTTTACACGTCAGCTAGACTGTGTGACAGGGTGCCCAGACTAAACACTATTTTCTAGGTGTGTTTGTGAGTGTCTCTGGCTAAGATTACCATATGAATTGGGAGACTCAGTAAAATAGATTGTCCTCCCCAGTGTGGCTGGGTATTTATCCAAACCATTGAAGGCCTGAATAGAACAAAAAGGACAAAGAAAAAGAAATTGACCCCTTTTGCTTCTTGTCTGCCTGTTTAAGCTGGGTCATTGGTCTTCTCCTGCCCACGGACTGGGATGTGATAGACCCCTCCCAGTTCTCAGGTCTTCAGACTCAGACTGGAATTACACCACTCACTACACTGACTATCCTGCAGCTTGTAGAAGGCAGACTATGGGACTTCTCAGCCTCAGGTGAGCAAATTCCTCATAATAAATCCCTGTGTGTGTGTGTGTGTGTGTGTGCTCTAAATGTGATTAGAGATAAGGAGGTTTCATCTTACAATATATAAACAAGGAAAAACCCCAGACCCTTCATTAAGCTCACAGTGTACCCTCTGCCTGCAGCTCCCTCCTGCCTCCCTTTTTCCATCCTATAGCTGCTCCTTCCTTCATACTTCAACCTCAAAAGATTCTTTCCTGGTCATTCTATGAGCGTATGCATGCTCACTGTCCTCAGGACTCACAAAATCATGGAATGACAAAGCTGTATGAGTATTTTAAAGATCATCTAAAGGAAACCATGCATCAGAGATACAATAATGCTCTCTACAAACACTCCTTCTAAGTGCTCATACAGACTGGCTTGCACACAGTGCATGACAAGAAATTCACCCCTCTGTTAGGCCTCTCAGTTTATCTTTGGTCAGCTCTGTTAGAAACTTACATCTAACCCAGACCTATCTCTCTGTGCCTTCTACCCAGTTCTTGTTTGTAGCTTTGCCTTTTGCAGGTTCACAGTATGAGCTGACTCTCCTTTCAGTATCACAAATCTTGAACTTAACTTATTATGCATGTATATCCTATCCCCACAACCAGATTAAAAGCCTCTAACAAGCAGTCTCCATGTTTCATGTCCTTGTGCCTAATAGGTGCTTAATAAATACATACCTAATAAATGCTGGAAACACTTCTTTGCTATGTTGGCTATTTTCTCTTGGTCTAGACTCATCCCACTGGAGCACCCATAAACAATTTCTTCCTCTGTTCAGGTGCTTAACAGCCATCTCACGTAATGCTGAATAAATGGAAAGAGAAAAGGAAGGAGGAAGAAACATTTTTTAAAATTCCATCTTCAGGTGCACCAGGAGGCAATTTTCTTTTGCAGGCACATTATTTGCAACCCTGACAGTCACACATCAAAGTAAGGAATGATCTAAGTGCTGTCCATTCCCTCCTCATATGCATGGGAGATCACATTATGTCCTGGGGAGCTATGAACAAATGGAAAGAAGTAGAATATATCCCTAATTGCTGTTTGCTTGGATTATTTTGAAAGTGGTCAGAGGGCTTTCCACTTTGCTGAGCACTCTATACAATACATTTGAATTTTCCCTGAATATTTAAATGTTTGGTTCAGATTCAAGTGTTTGACAGCTGGTTGAGTTTTTTTTAAACCATGAAAGATAAAGGGCCCCACACTTCCTGTAGAGTATTGAAGAAGAAATTGTTTGACTAATAGTGTCTAAGGCAAAGAAATGCAAAACTGGTCAGATTTATAAAATATTCTGATTTTTTTAAATAAGAAGGATAAGCATTTTGTTTGTTTTGCATGAGGGTTGGGGAAGTAATGTGATTGGAGACTGTATTCATTAAAATTATGCAAATAATAGACATCTGATTATATCACTTTGGAAGAGAATATTAAAATGGCAGTTTTCCTATTGTCTCAGTTTGAATCAAAGCCCCAGAGTTAAGAAAAAAAGATGCCAGCTACAGCTGCACTAGAAAGCAAGGTCCTAGGTAGGCAAAGAATGGAATCCAAAATAAGTCTTGCAAATCTTAACCCAGTGGCTCAATCAGCCAATTGAGGAGTGATTAGGAAACCATCAGTGAATTCTGGGGCATTTCCAAGTGCAGGGAAGCTTCAGGAGAAATATTTGGAGAGCTTGGAACTTGTGAGAATACAAAGATGGTAAACTGAAATATGCCTAAAAACAAAATCCAAAAACATGAGTCTTGCCAGCCTAATGGCTGAGTGAAGAGTGCAGCTGTTTTGGAAAGAATTGCACTCTTTTTTTTTTTTTTTTTTTGTTTTTTTTGAGACGGAATTTCGCTCTTGTTACCCAGGCTGGAGTGCAATGGCGCGATCTCGGCTCACCGCAACCTCCGCCTCCTGGGTTCAAGCAATTCTCCTGCCTCAGCCTCCCGAGTAGCTGGGACTACAGGCACGTGCCACCATGCCCAGCTAATTTTTGTATTTTTTAGTAGAGACGGGGTTTCACCATGTTGACCAGGATGGTCTCGATC
>PVKV010002931.1:0-58008 GCA_004027835.1 Alouatta palliata
GTCCCAGAAGATTACCCACCAGATGTCAGTCTGAGCTCTCCTTTATGAGGTGACTCGTTGGATATACAGGGGTCAGGGAGCTGCTTGAGGTGACAGTATTCTTTATAGAAGCTCAAATGCTGAGCTGTGAGCTCCGTTGTTCTTTCAGAGTTGCTGGGCAGGTACGTTTAAGTCTGCTGCAGCAGAACTCATAAACCCCCTTTTTTTCCCCAGGTGCTCTGTCCCGGGGAGTTAGGGCTTTATTTATGAGTTTCCCTTGTGCCGCTGCCTTTTTCTCAGGACTGCCTTGCCCAGCGATGAGGCAGCCTACTCACTGCCTGCAGAGGCTTTGCTGAGCTGGTGTGGGCTCCGCCCAGCTGCCGTGTGAACTTCCCTGCAGTCCAGTTTATACCGGTGTAGTTAGAACTGCCTCTGCAATGGCAAACTACCTCCGTAGCGGCAGACTGTCTCAGTAATGGCGGACGCCCCTCCCCCACAGAGCTGGACCGTCCCGGGTTCAGCTGTGTTTGCTGTGAAACTCTCGATCCAGAGAGTTTCCAATGGCTATTTTTTTGTGGGGGTGGGACCGGCCGAGCCTGATCACCTGGCTCCCTGCCTCAGAGTGTCTTTTTTAGTTGAATGATCGACTGTCTCCCAGGTGTTCCAGCCGCCTGTTGAAAAGGCGCCGGGATCTGTATGATTTCCCGTGCGGTGACCCACTGCGCTGGCTGAAACCGCGGGCGCTGGCGTTTTTTTGCCTGGGATATCTCCTGGCCTGGCTGTCTGTTTCAGTCCCCTTTTTTAATCAAATGAATGAGCGGCTCTGCCTTCCCGGAGTTCCAATTGCCAGCTAAAACGGCACCCGGACCCACGTATTTTGTATTGGGAACTGCTGCGCCGGGGCGCCGCTCCAGACAGCGGTGGCGAAAACGCCCGCGCAGGCGAAAACAGCCGAGCCGGCGAAAACAGCCGCGCCGGCCAAACCAGGTGCGCTGGCGACCCGTGGGGCTCCTCCCCCTGGGAATCTCCTGGTCGGTGGGCAATAAAAATCCATCTGGGAATGTGGCGTCCACTCACCCTCCACGCTTTCACTGGGAGCTGCAATCCTCAGCTGCTCCTAATCGGCCATCTTGCTCTTTTAAGTTTTTTATCTGTCTATATCTCTTGGCATTTGCATACCCATGCATACTTTTTGATGGTGAATAGGAAAGTTTTGTTTTTATTTTCACCTTGACTAATCAAAATGCACAGGAGAGAGAGAGAGAGAGAGAGAGAAGAGAGAGAGAGAGAGAGAGAGAGAGAGAGAGATCTATTCAGTCCAGGGATCCATTTCTATTTGCAACATTAGCTGCTGAATTACTCTCACACCCACAGTTGCTAATTATATTGCCATTTTCCCAGCCTTCTACCTGTGAATGGCACATACATGACTGAAGTCAAACAATATGGAACAACTGCTCTGTGCAACACCAGGCCCACTCCCAGAGCCTTCATTACCAGGACTGTCATCTCAGACCTAAGCTTTTCGGCTGCCTCCAATCCAACCTCTGAATGACAGAGTGTCCTTTCCAAAGGATAAATCAGATAGAATCTACCTCTGAATCCAACATTAAAATAAATAAACGTAAAATCCCACTCTAAATGATTTTTCCTTGTTCTTAAGATAATGATTTTTATTAAACATCCTTAAGATAACGGATGTTAGTAAACTGTCCTTAAGATAACAATTTTATTAAACATAACTTTCAGGGCCATAACAATTTTATTAAACATAACTTTCAGGGCCTTTTATGACCTTGTCTTCCCCTGCCCCAGCAATATAATAGCTTTATGATATGAGCCACAACCATACCTCACTACTTATCATTGTCCCTCTAGCTCACTGTGTTTTCCACTTTCATGACAAACTCACCGTCCCTCCACGTCACTCCCCAATCCCCCCACCCTGAGACATGGAGACAAAAGGAGCTACAGGAGAACTATGTTTGTTCAATATGACTTTCATCCTCTAGCACAGTTCAGAGGACCATAGGTACCTCCTGAACTGGGTTAGGCCAATAACCCCATTTCTCAAAGAATTTGAAATCAGCTGATTGCAATGATGGACATGGCCACTTAGTTGCTGTTGGCAGTGGTTAATTTTTCACTGCAAGAAGTAGGAAGTGATAAAAACTTTTTGCCACTAGAAAGAAGAAGAATGCAGTGAGGAGTAGAGGCAAGAGGTGGTGAGAGGGAGGACTGTCTGTGTCCCTACTGCATTCATGTCCCTGCCCAATGCATGATCGAGGCCACTCTGTTTCTGCCCGTGGGATCTATACTGCCATCTGATATCCTTATTTAAAAATTTTACTTTTTGCTTAAACTTATTCCAGTAGTCATTCTGCAGGAAAAAAATCCTAACTGATGTTGCCGTATGCATCATGTTCTCTTTCTCCCTGGATTCTGTGCACGCTGGTCTCTGTGCCTGGGATTCTGTCTTCATCCAACATTCTTCATCATTATCCCAGTTTCCCTCCTGTACTACCTACTTATTTTTGCATCTCAACTTAACATGGCTTTATTTTAGATCTTTTCTTTACATTCTCAGATTGGTTGGGTTTCTCTCCACTGTGCTTGTATAGCACTTGTTTTCAAATATGTGAAGACACCTCACAGTGATAAACAGAAAATGCAGTGTGATGTACAGCCCAGTCACACAAAAGCTCTTTGTGAGGTTGTTTCATCCAAAATTATCACAATACCTGGAGCAAAGTGGTCTCTCAACAAAAACTGTTGATGCAAATTGAATAACTCATTTGAGAAAGCTCACACATTTCCAAGTAACTGTATCTTACATCGCCACAATAATTTGGAAATTTTAACCCAGTAAGTTAGTCTATTGGGAAGTAGCATTTTCTAGCTGTCCACCTCTCTTGATGTACTGTTGTGGTTATTCAGGGCAAAACACCTAAAAAAAGAGTTGTGCTGAAAGAATAGAGATGAAAACAAGTAAGTATCCAGATGCCTTCCTTCTTTATGTTGTAATCGCAAAGCCAAACAAATTCAGACTTTAAGCCCTGCATTAGACAGCTCTAGCTTCCTTAATTATACATAGACAATGGTATGGTCTGAATTGGGACCAAAGTTTTTCACAAAAGATTAAACAGAAAGAAAAGAAAAGGCTTTTAGATTATTGCTCCAAATTATTCACATCATTCTATCTTTATATTTCTCCCCTACGAGGTATCACCTGCAGTGTCTAACACTATTCTTTGTAAATATTGGGGTCTTAATAGATGTTAATCACACAGAGGTGAACAGGAGGTGTTTTGTTTTGTTTTTAAGACACAGTCTTGCTCTGTCACCCAGGCTGGAATGCAGTGGTGCAATCTCAGCTCACTGCAACCTCTGCCTCCTGGGTTCAAGCAATTCTCCTGCCATAGCCTCCCAAGTAGCTGGGACTACAGGTGCCTGCCACCATGCCTGGCTAATTTTTGTGTTTTTATTGGAGACGGAGTTTCACCATGTTGGCCAGGCTGGTCTTCAACTCCTAACCTCAAGTGATCTGCCTGCCTCAACCTCCCAAAATGCTGGAATTACAGGTGTGAGCCACCGTGCCTGGCCAGATATTTAAAAAATAGAGTGGTTAAACAGGTCTCGATAATACAATAAAAGAAATAAAAACAGAAAACACATTGGTTTTCTATATATCTATCAAATTAAATGCAAAGAGAGCTTCTGGTAAGCATTGGGAACGGTCTATCACAGACTGGGGTGGCTTGTTTTGTTTTACAAAACAGGAATTCTAGTTTTGTTAACTAGAATTAACTACCAGAGAATTCTAGTTAGCTGTAGTCAATGTCAAGCCTAAGACATGGTTGAGTCCACTTGAGGGCCTGAGCAGGAAAGCCACTGAAGCAGGAGTCTGGGAGTGGGCTTTGGAGATGCTGGTCCCTGTGGGTCCATTCATGCAGTAGAGTTATGTGAAAGCTGACTTTCCAGCAGAAGGTCAAATCTGAGTACACATGATTTCCAAATTTACATTCAAGTTCAATGAGTAGCCAGAACTTGGTCCAGGGGTGGGAATTTCTGTGAAGTCACCAGCAGATTTTAAAGTCATACATCAGGCAAACAGCCCAAGTTGAGAAGCTGAGCATGAGCATAAGTGTTTGGAAAAATATGACCATATTGTAAAAGGGATCCATGGGTTAGAGTAGGATCTGGGAAGTAAAGGAGAAGATAACCTAAGAGGTTCCCAGAAGCAGAAACATTTTGTGGAAGATGCCTACGTGATGCTTCCTATTTTTGCTTTTTAAGGGTACAAATCTGACAGATTGTAGAGATGCCATTATGATGATTTAATAACAGAAAACTTTTACAGTTCTTAAAGTCCTTCCACTTACAGCTTCTTGTTGGACTCTCACCACAACATAACAAAGTGAGATTTGCTGTTGCTGTTCCTTTTCACAGATGGAGAAAGAGTAGTTCCAAAATAATGAATGGCATTCCCAGGACCCTGTTAATCAGATGACGAGACAAGAGTAGAGTGTCTGTCTTTTGTCTCTGATTTACATGTTTTCTGTCTACCATACCCTATTGACTTTGTCCAGTTGCCAGGACTATGAAACCTACTGAGCTTTCCTAGTGTATTTAACACAGCATATGAAACACAACCACAGAGACCAGAATTGCTGGTTGTTTTTTTGTTTTGTTTTGTTTTTTTAACACAGTGGAATGCATAATGCATGCACACAGGGGAATGCTCCCTTAGGAACAGTGCAGATGAATGCCTTCACATCACATTATTTTGGAAGCCTACTTTCTAAGCGTCTGTCACATTCATTAGAGAACCTTAGGGGGTACAGTAGGATTCAGTATAATCAGTTGATACAGAGCTTCTGAAATATCAGCCTCCACTAGTCAGTCAGTAAACAGTATTTACTGAGCCCTTCTCACATAAGAAAAACTATGAAGAGATTCGGAAGAAATAAAAGATGTGTTCTCTGATTGCTGAGAACAATCTGGGAAGAATCACCAAAACATGCCCCTCTTGTAGAGTGATGTTAAAATGTGCTGTTACAGAAGGAAGGGGTTGAGTCTCTCAGCATAGCTCCAGTAGTTTCTGGACACTCTTAAAGTACCACCTCAGCAAGAGCTGTGTCTCTCAGGAATATTATTTAGTAAGATAATTGAGTCAGAGAGGGAGCGTACCTTGGCTGTTGGAGATTTTAATGCTTAAAAACCAAGGGCGACAACTGCCAGGGTGACCAAACCAGGAGAGCCCTAGATTCAGGATCAGTCGGGAGAGCAGACATCACTGAGCCGGAACATCATCAACTTTCCATGTGATTTTTGTCAGATGGCTTCATGATGCTCAGTCTCACTTTTCTCACCTATAAAAGGGGCCAGTGGGCTGATGTTCCTCAGGAGTCCAACGCTGAGCATCCCCTTCTTCACACGGCAGTGGTTAACCAGCGTGTCCCCCAGGGCACGACTATCTGAAAGCAGCAGAGTTTGGGGCACAATCAGCATTTTGGAGGTATATCCTGCAACATCTCCGCCACCTCCACCAAAGAGGTTTCACTGATTGAAAAAATGCTGTCAGTGAAGTTTTTTTGTTTTTTGTTTTGTTTTTTATAATGCAAAAGTGGACAATAATACATAAGTGCTTCCAAAGAGACTTATAAAAATGGCTTTTGCAGATCTCCTTCATAGAGGACATGTGGACACTGAAAGGAAATTTCTTCAGTCAAGTGAGTCGAATTATGGGAGTAAAAGGTAAAATAAAAAAATAGTTGAGGAAAAATTTGTGTAACATAAAATTAACCAGTTTAAAGTGGAAAACTAATTCCATCACATTTAGCATATTCACAGTATTGCCCAACCACCACCACCTCTATCTAGTTGCAAAACATTTCCACCAGCCAGTGCAAAAGCCCATTCTCATCAAGGAGCTTCTCCCCAAAGAGAAAGTAAATTGTGCAAGAGTCAACAGCAACAAACCCACAGACCTTCAGGGAGAGGTAAGGCACCCAAATACACAAACATACATACACCTCTCCCTCACTCACACTTACAGCTGCAAATTTAACATGGATTCTTTATACTCTAAGTATCACAGCATTGTCTTGTCCCACAGCATGACAGAGTGCTAATAAGCACACACTTTGCAGTCAAACTCCCTGGCTACAAATGCTAAGTCTGCAACTGGCTGGCTGCATAAGCCTCATCTCTAGCATGAGGGTAATAACATGTATCTCAGGGATGTTAACGATGGCTTAAAGTAATAATGTGCATACGGATTTATCTTAATGAACAGAAAAAAATAGTTATGACCCAGAAAAGGAGGACTGTGTGCCACTGGAGAGGAGAGGCAGGCCGTTTCTGTATACTACTGAAAGCAGCAAAGCGAATACAGCACACAACAAGCTTTATGGAGTGACATTGCCCATTAATGTCTTACTGACCTCTGTCTCCACTTCCTGAGCTCAGTGTACATTCAGAGACTCTACAGGCATTTCTAGTGTCTAGAGCCACCAGTGGCGGCAATTGAGCTTTGCCTGTTTTCTATTTTAATGTTAGCTAAGTTGTTTAAATTTGCTCAGCCTGAGTCAAGTTATTAGCCCTATGATAAAATGCACCCCTCAACCCAAAGGTCTCCCACATCGCATCGTTCTGCTTGGATAACTTCCTGCCAGGACCTACCCACATCAAAAGTTCCTGCTGTATAGGTCAGGGTTTCCTTCCTCTCAGTCCTTATTATTTCTCCCTTATCTGTCCTCAGACACACTGGGATATTAAATAGACAAGATAATCTTGAGATGTAACCTATGTATAAATCAAAAATTTGGGCATGTAGTTCTAGCTTTGCCATCAATTTAAGTTCTGCTTTTTAATTCTAACCCTGAGCTTGTTTTTAGTTGTTCTGGACTAGTAGAAAAGGGACATTTCTTCAGTTTGGTTCACAGATTTCCTCTTAGTCATAAAAATGGCAAGAGCCACTCTCCTTGAAGCTACCCAGATGCCAGCAAATGACTCCCCGGGGTTGTACCCTTGATGTTTTTCATACTAGACATTTCTTTTTTTCTGAGATACCTACTTTCCAAATTGTGCTTTACAGGAGATCTATGTGCCTCTACTTTTTGAATCTATCATTTTTCTAGAAGCTTTAAGTAATTAAAAGCTCTTGCTCTGAAAACATCAATTTCTAGTGCTTCAGTTCTTTAATTTGACGGGACTGGTGTTGCTAGGCCCTCTTTTTGGAATGTGAATTATCTGCTCTCAAACAAAAACACGTATTACAACTCAAATACATTCCTCTCAGACTCTGCCCAGTCAGTGCTTTCAGCTCATGCATGACTAGGGGGAAAGGAAATTTACTGCAAACTCCCTCAAAAATTTTCTTTAACCCTGGAAGCCTTCGATACAAGTATGGCCCTTTTGTAACTCTCTTTCTGTCAAAGAATTACTGAGAATGTGGCTGGATGGATAGTAGGCTAGAGGCTCCACAGCCCAGAAATTTCAATTGGAAAGGTGAATCTGCTGCAAACTGGATCATAATTTGGTTTAAATGTTAATGTCAACACATTTATTTGGCTGCTCACAGGCCTGCTCTCCTGTGCTGTCATTGTCCTCTGAGTTACATGTGGTGTTTAACAGTTATGTCTCTTTCTAATTGAGCTCATGATTCAGAATTTAAACTCACAGAAATGATTAAGTATGACATGAATTCATTTTACAGTGAAGCCTTGAACTTGAATCATTTTCACAGTGGATTGGAGCACCAGCCATATGGTTCACCAGCATCGTGCACTAATGAATCTCAGCTACCGGCCAACAACAGGCATTGGCTGAGGGCCGGTTGTCCCAGGCACTGGTCCAGGCCCTGAAAACACTACATCCTCAAGGAGCATACACCAAGTGTGGATGGCAGACAAACATGGCATCCAGGGCACGTGCAGGAAAAGAACAGCTGATGAGTCAGTGAAGACAGGCAGAGGCCGACTGGAAAGAGTTTTATCATCCTAAAGAGCTCACAGAGGAGATCAGGACCCAGTGAAGAATTTTAAGAAGCATAATTTAATAGTGGCTTAGAAATAGGGCTTTCCTGGCCGGGCACGGTGGCTCATGGCTATAATCCCAGTTCTTTGGGAGGCCAAGGCAGGTGGATCACTTGAGGTCAGGAGTTTGAGATCAGCCTGGCCAACACGGTGAAACCCTGTCTCGACTAAAAATATAAAAATTAGCCAGATGTGGTGGTGAGCACCTGTAATCCCAGCTACTCAGGAGGCTGAGACAGGAGAATCGCTTGAACCTGGGAGGGAGAGGCTGCAGTGAGCTGTGATTGCACCACTGCACTCCAGCCTGGGAGACAGAGTGAGACTATGTCTAAAAAAAAAAAAAAAAAAAAAGGTGGGGGGGAATAAAGAAGAGACATAAGACTTTCTCGTCAATGTGGAAGATGAAGTAGAGGGATCTCGAGGCAGCAAACCAGGTAGGAGGTAGTTGGGTAGTTCACTGAAGATGGGATAAGCGCCTTAATTAAGAACATCATTGTGAAGATGAAGTGGAATGGGGACATACCAGTCATTTGAGATAATGAATATTGCCAAGAAGTAATAACTTTTTGAGTGTTGGTATTAATAAGTCAGGAGAAGTCTAAATTGACTTCCAAGTTTCAGGTTTGAATGAGAATTGCCTGAAACTATAAAAATTCTGGAAGATAATGTCAGGAAAAATCTTCTAGACACTGGCTTATGCATAGTCTTCATGACCACGAACCCAAAGGCAAATGCAAGAAAACCAAAGATAAATAGATAGGACTTAATTAAACTAAACAGCTTCTGCACAGCAAAAGAAATAATCAGCAAAATTAACAGACAGCCCACAGAGAGGGAGAAAATCTTCACAATGTATGCATCTGACAAACAACTAATACCCAGAATGTGTAAAGAACTGAAACAAATCAGCAAGAAAAAAATAATCCCATCAAAAAGTGGGCTAGGAACCTGAATAGACAGTTATCAAAGGAAGGTACACAAATGGCCAAAAAGCATATGGGAAAATGCTCAACATCACTATCAGGGAAGTGCAAATCAAAACCACAATGTGATACCGTCTTACTCCTGCAACAGTGGCCATAATAAAAAATCATATGTTCTCACTCATAAATGGGAGCTAAGCTATGGGAAAGCAAAGATGTATGAACAATGCAATGGATTTGGGGACTCGTGGGAAAGGCTGAGAGGCAGGTGAGGAATAAAAGACTATGCATTGGGTACAGTGTACACTGCTTGGGTAATGGATGCACCAAAATCTCAGAAATCATCACTAAAGAACTTGTCCATATAACCAAACACCGCCTGTTACCCAAAAACTTGTTGAAATAAAAAATAAATTAAAAAAATAAGTAGATAATGGGATGGGTGGAAAATGGTATTAGATTTTGATTTTTGATATTACTAAGAATTTGATATAACTGTGAGACCTGTAACTTTATAGACAAATGGAAAAAGATAACGAAGTCCTGAAATTTGCATGTGTGGAGTCACAGTTACTGACCCTGAGTCACAGTAGAGATTTCTATAACCTAGGGAATGGCGAAAAGGGAAGATCTGAGAATAATAGTAACGTTAACATTGACATTTTAGCATTTTCCACCTTAGGCATACACAAAGTATCAATTGATTAAAATCTATATTTCATACATGTATATTTGTGGGAAATGACACTAACTTCACATGAATTTTTTACTCACATAGAGTGAGGCTGTAGGTAAATTATAGCTTTTATATAAAGTGAAGGATACTTGTAAAATGGCTTTTACCAATTCCTTCCTGAATCTTCAAAGCCTCTTAAATGGCTGCAATCAAGGGTCGCAGTCTGGTTTTAAAACCAGGAGGCATATGCTGTCTTCTATGGGTTTTAGCAGAAACTTCAGAGCTGCAGCCAAGGACAAGAGTAGCACTAGGAGAACAGGACATTTATCCCTCCAGGTGGTCATATATTGTTGTTTTCTTTTCATCTTATCTTCTTGAAATAATCTCTTCTTTCTTTACGAGTTGACACATGGGGTGAAGTTTCCCTCATGTGTTAATATAATCTCTGAAGGAGTAGAGTTCTCTTTCATTCCGTTTTTATTAATTTGTTTCTCATAATTCCAGTGATGTGTTTGGGGTGGAAAAAAATTGAAGAGAGAAAAGAAAAAGAAGTACTAATAAAAAGCAGAATGCCCCCCAGCGGCAAGCTGGTGGCGTCCAGAGGTTGCAGATAATGGATTAGCTTTTACCTATTTCCATAGCAACAGCTTAGCTGCTCTTAAACACTTCTTTAAAAGCTTGTGATAAATGTATCCTGTGACCCTGAAAACTTTTCCATCTCCCTCCTGACTTCTTTCATCTCAACCCCTCCTTTTCCCTTTTGCCCCACAAAAACATCAATTATTACCCATAACCTTGTAGCATTTACTTGGTTTTCTGCAGACCTGCTTCCTGTAAGGGCCCAAGATGGATTTGGCAGTGGGAGATCGAGAATGCTGCCCTCTCTCCTCCCTCCCTTTGGCTTCTCTCTCCCTCTCTTTTTTCTGCCCTTCTTGCTTCTCTCTCCCTCTCATCCTTTTCTTGTTTGTCCTCTTTTCTCTCTCCCCTTGTCTCTTTCTTATTTTTTTTTTTTAGTTTGTTCTTTCTCTCGTTTCTCAAACTAAATGTACATGGAAGTCATCGTCCTATGGATCACTGATTGGAACTGAATTGACAATTCCCAACTAAATAGTTGACAGTATTAATTGAGCACTTGCTGGTGGTCAGCCATGAGCTGGGCTCTGGTCAGAATCAGGGGGCACATGAGTGGAATAACATCAGGAGTCTAAAAGGGTGTCCTTGCCCATATCACCCACATGGAAATCAAGATTCTGGTTAAAGAAATTGAACACTAAACAATTAGTCAATCATCAACAGGATCGGGGAAAGAATAGGCCAGGGTTGTAAAGACAAGACTTTATTTCTGGCAGCCACTACTATGCAATTTAGAATGATCACTTATAGTTAGATTAGCTGTATTTGCATTTCAATCTGTTAAATGTGGAGAATACAGTCAGGAAAAAGGTATTATGAGAATATGAAACTCAAATAGGATGGTTCATATAGACACACTTGTACCCCACAGAGGTCAACTTTATGTTGTTGTTCTTGTTACTGGCTTAATGTCCAGAAGAAGGAGGAGGAGGAGGAGGAGTAGGGTGAGGAGGAGGAGGAGGAGGAAGGAGGAGGAGGAAAAGGAGGAGGGGGAGGAGAAATAAGAAATAAGAAACAAGTATGGGCCAGAATGGAGACAGGGAAACTGAAGCTGGGTGTGAAAAGATGAAGGTCTAAATACAGGAAAGGGAGAAAGAACTCTGCTATCAAGGAAGCAGGAACAGGCTGTAGCCACTCCTCATTGCATCTCTTCTAACTACTCACATGCCCTACACATAGTAGGGACCAAATAACACTGTCTGTGTGTGTGTGAGCATATGTGTTTTTCTTTTTGTCTTAAATGTTCCACCAGATAGGAAGACATTGTTTTTTCAAAAGACAAATGAGTGGAGATTTTAAAATAAAGTACGTTATCTATAAATATCTCTAAAAGGCCACAGTGTTGCATCTTCGGAGGAGCATTTTCTGACTCCCCTGGTTGCCATCCACCCCCGTCAGTTTGCTCATCACCCTGTGTGCACTTATCACCTTCTTGTGTAAACAGTGCAACTCAGTGCGGGCGTTGAATCTTCTTTGTCTTTATTACTTCAGTGCCTGGCACAGTGCCTAGAATATAGGAGGGTGCTCAGTTAAGTATTTTTTGAATAAAGACACAATTTAATGAGTGTCATGAATCAGACAATCTTCACCAAGAAAGGTTTCTTGAAGAGGTGAACTTTGGATTGGATTATTAATAAAGGAAAGGATGATTAAAATAGGCATGGGAGCCATATCCTTTCATTGGGAGGTCCACCAAAGATGTCATGGTAGCCCAGGCACCCTCAAGCATCCCTTTTTCCAGAGGAGGGGTGGTTGGGTGTCAGGGACAGCATCCTGTGACAAGGCTTCACCAGCCGAGTGAGGCTTGTTTCCAACTGCAGAGTTGATCAACAAAGAAAGGAAACCAAGTCCTAAAATCCTAATTCTCAACTGAGCTTACAGAGATGCCTCTTTCACTTATTTCTAAGGGAAGTGATACCTCTGACTCCCTCCATGACTGAGGGGAAAAGACTTTGGAAACCACCGCTGCCAGTCAGCTCTGGCTACAGAATCTAAATTGGTTTCCGGCTCCCACGGACATAATCTGGCACTTTTCCTGAGCACTGTATTTAATAACAACAGTTGCAAAGGCAACAAAAGAAGTAAAAAATGGTGTTATTTTATTATTACTTTGTCTCTATTCTTTTCGTAGATACCCAATCAACTAGGGTAGTAATAACATTTTTTTTTTTTTGGTAATATCCTGCTCCATAAAATCAATTTCACACATAAAATTGGGAACTCATTTTCAGCCAGGAACACAGGCCTAAGTACATACATATTTTGTGAGAAGGAGTCAGAACTCTCCTCCTCGTGGGTTTCAACAGGTTAAAATTCCAGGTTCAGGGTAGTTTAGAGGACAAAGTGTTTAGTATCTGTCCAGAGAGTCCAGGCCCAACTACGGACACTCTGCTCTTTTCCTGCAGTACTTGGTGCAGGTAAATGTAATATCAGGAATAGGTTTGGAGAGGAAGCAGAGGCTATAAGAGCTGTCATGTCACAGAGGTTACAGTGTGCACCAGGTCAGCCGAGGGTGGGTGTTCTGGAAGGAGAAAGTGGCAGCCCCTCCAACCTCCAATTAACACAGTTGGAGACATGCTGTGAACTTCAAGTCTGTTTGCATGAATTGACAGAGCTGTTTCACTCTCACATTCCTAAGAAGTTTCTATTAGCTCCCAGAAGCTACTTGATGAGATGAGATTCCACACATGCTCCTGTTTGTGTGACCTTAGGAACGTCTCTTCTCCCTGAACCCCAGTTTCCTTATTTGTAGGATGAGGAGGTTGTATCATTAGGCAAATTTGAATGTCTTTTTTAGTTCTAAAATTTTATGGTTCCATAATTAGAAGCAAACACCCAAAATGTTTCTGAAGATCTTTGGTGAGGCTTGCCATTCTAGGAGAAAAAAAAATCAAGTAAGATAAATCCACGTTTCTCAGAAATGATCTTAAGTCAAATTTAGAATTAATATGTTCTGGTTCCCTTACTATAAAGAATAACAATTTTTGGTGGGGCACAGTGGCTCACACTTGTGAACACAGCACTTTGGGTGACCAAGGCAGAAGGATTGCTTGAGCCCAGGAGTTTGAGACCAGCCTGGGCAGCATAGCAATATCCTGTCTCTATATATTTTTTTTTCTTTTTTGATTAGCCTGTTGTGTGGATGCACATCTGTAGACCTGGCTACTGCAGAGACTGAGGCAGGAGAATTGCTTGAGCCCAGGAGGTCGAGGCTGCAATGGGCTGTGATCACACCACTTCACTCCAGCCTGGGTGACAGAGGAGACCCTGTCTAAAAAAAAAAAAAAATCCAAAATGTTTATTAAAATAAGAAACGTTTTGATACAATCCTTTGAAGTTCTTTATACTCTCTTTGTAAGGAGATCATCCTTTGTTGATTTCACTTCAAAAGTGCTCTGTGACCTTACACACAGTTACAGAGTTCATGTTAAAATCACAAAAGCCATTATTTTTTCAGACAAGTACTACAAGGGCCTGGAGTTCTGATTAACAGTGAGCAAAGTGGGTGAGGGCGGTCTGGTTGCTCACTATCTCAGCCTCAGAAGTATATGCACCTTCATTCTTCCCATCTCTTCTTCAGACTTGAGGATTTGTTGAGCCATTCCAGAGACTAAAAAATCTCTGAAAATAAATCAAAATTAATTTACATTGACTGGTTCCCCTTTGATATGGTTTGACTATGACCACACCCAAATCTCCAATTGTAGCTCCCATAGTTCCCACGTGTTGTGGGAGGGACCTGGTGGGAGAGAATTGAATTACAGGAGCAGTTTCTTCCATAATGTTCTCATGGTACTGAACAAGTCTCATGGGATCTGATGGTTTTATAAGGAGAAACCCCTTTCACTTGGTTCTCAGTCTTTCTCATCTGCTCCCATGTAAGACATGCCTTTTGCTTTCTACCATGATTGTGAGGCCTCCCCAACCATGTGGAACTGTGAGTCCATTAAACCTCTTTTCCTTTATAAATCACCAGTCTTGCATATGTCTTTATCAACAACATGAAAAAAGACTATTATACCCTTAATCAAGAAAAATCACGTTTGTCTCTAGGAAATCTAACAGACTTATCAGACGTGATTTTCCCTTGAGTTTGCAGTGTCCTTCCCCTACTGTCTCAGAGGAATCATGCTGGTCTTTGTCACACAATGCTCCTGCCATTTTCCCTTGGATCACTTGACATTATGGACTCTACAAGAGTGCATCCTAAGGACTTATTAGGATAGTGTTCTCATCAGAGAAAACTCCCTAAACAGAAACTTTCAGAAAATCGAAGTCTCAGCTCTAGGTCTATGTAACCAGAGAGCTAATGAAACACACACACGGATGCATGCACACACACACACACACACACACCAAACAACAAAACCATACCCACTCCTCTTTATGGCTTTTATTTACATTTTATTTTCAGTGGATGCCGTTTGCAGTGAAAGAAAAGCTCTGTGACTGAATAACATAAACACATGAAAAGAGCCTTCATAGGATCCTCCCTTGTATTAGGCAAACTCCTGAGGTATGGCTCGGAACATTGGGAAGCCTAGTGAATTGCAAACCTCAGTGTGAGAGTGAAAGCGCTGGCCTGGTAGACTGGAGACAGGACACCATGAGCTGAAACCCCCCAGCAGGTGGGGTGGTACCTACAGAGCTGAGAGAGACCCCCACTATCCTCAGCAAAACTCAGCCAGGCCATCTATTTTTGTGACTAGTCGTTGCTCTTCTGACAAAGGGAAGCTTTCCAAGTGTGTCCCCAGTGCTCAGGAGCTAGCTTGCTACTGAAAGCTTTGGCAAAAACTTGCTGGAAATGGTTTCATTTGCTCCTGCCCTGAGACTCGTTCTGTCTCAGACAGACTTAGAATTGACACACTGTGGAAGGGCAAATACCAGGCTTGTGCCAGGGGCTGAGGCCTTTAGGGTGAGATGGGAGCCAACTAAAGATTTTGTAGTTTTGGCCTAGAGTCTGCACTCACATTAAAACCAGATAAACTTTATAAACACAGTTCGATGGCCATGGAACAGCAGATTGACTTGAGGTGAAGGAAATTGGAATTTGCCTGATAACTTGTCAGTCAGAGTTGAGGAGGGGAGCAACTTCATCTTCACGCTTAATAATCTAAATCTCAGGTCTCAGCGTGTTCTCCTTTGCTCTAACTTCTGCAGGTCCCAGGAATTTCCAGGCAGTCAGAGCGTTTCTCAGAAAGGTCTCTGGCAGGCAGGCTTTCCATAGGCCAACTCCCCATCACCACAGGGGTTCAGCAAGATGATAAAGGGTACAGAATCAAGAGAGGAGGGAAGGAGGCTTTGGCTCTTGCTTTCCAAATTAATATCTTTTCTCATTTGCATTCAAAACCAAACACAGTAGATCCAATTCACCTTCAGGCACTTTCATCTGTGAAGTCAGATTGGCAGAGTTTGGGAAGGAAGAATATGGGGGAATCCGGGGAAAATGTACAGGAATGCATTATTCATTCCACATTATCAGATAATGAGATGTTCCAAATGAGTGAATCTTCTAGATAACTGAATCGTCCTTTCTAAACATTCACACTTCCTCTACATTTTAGAATATATTTATGTATGTTTTTTAAAGTGTGTTATAAGCATCTCTGCCTAGAATACCTGATTATAATTAAACATATCTTACCTACTTATCATCCTATTTTAAAGAGAAATTAATTCTATTTCTCTGCCTCACAGAGATGCACTCAGCTATGCCCTTTTATGACCTGGTAGTTCCAAACTCTTTCTCCTGGTGTACATGCACTCTCTTCCTTGTGGGGGTCGCTTGTCAGTATATCGGGGCTTACAGCATGCTCTCCATTTCTTTTCCTCATCTTTTGTACACACTGACTTAGGAATAAATGGCTGTCTCCAGGGAAAGGCAAATAACCATGCCTATTAAATCAGCAACATTATTTCCTACATGATTCTAAGTCTACCTTTCAGTTCAGATTTGAAAGTCATGGTTCTTCCGTCTGTTAAGTGGGGATGCTGCACTTGGTTCCCGGGATGATAAAAAGTGATCATGAGTGGTTATCCTCCATTAGGGGAGAAAACCTGATGCTTCCCATTTGTCGGGGCTGTCATTTGGGTAAAGACCATAAGTTGAATTCATTGTATGAAGCTCATCAATAGAAGAAAGCACAGGGTGGAAGGAGAATAATGTTTAATTCCGCTTGACTAAAGAGAGTCCAAGAGGTTTTAGACAGAAAATGATACCTAAAAGAGGTTTAGCAGGATGAATAGGAGTTTTCTAAGTGGAGAGAAAGTAGATAAATATGTTCTAGACACAGGGAATAATAGCTATGTCTGTAAGTTTGGGAATGCTAAAGGTTACCTCCATCTGTCTCTGAGAAATAAACACATGGGTTGAGTGATGGTATTATTCATTGCATTCAAAAAACTTCAAAGAAAACAAACAAACAACAAAACTTCTTGTTTTGTGAAAATACAAGCAAGTGATTGAAGTTGCTACTCAGTACCAACATACAGATAATATGAGGAACACTGGACAAGAAAAGAGGAATCGATTCTGTAAAGGAAGAATATTTTGGTGTCCTGTTTCCTTCTCAGGTGGCAAAGTTTGTCATGTGAATGGAGAAAAGGTCTCATGTAATGTCTTACCAGTCTTAACAGGAGTACACCATGCTGCTCACTTTATTTATAATTTATTTTAATTAAGTGGTTTTCAAAATGTAGTTCTCAAAACAACAGCATCAGCATTACTGGGAAACTTAGAAATGGAAATAACCAGGCCCCACTCAAAACCTACTGAGTTAGAAACTGAGGTGGGGCCCAGCAATCTGTTTTCACAGCTCTTCTGGTGACTGGGATGCTCACTCACATTTGAAAACCAGTGGTCTGACAATATAGAGAATGGGACCCAGACTCAAAGGGAGACACTGAAAAATCAAAATCGGAATTGAGGAGAGCACAGACAAAGACATTTATTGCCACTCTGTAACTGCCCAGTGGGTTCACCTTGCCCACTCTAGACAGAGACAATTTATCAAGACAGAGGAATTGCAATAGAGAAAGAGTAATTCATGCAGAGCTGGCTGTGTAGGAAACCAGAGTTGTATTATTACTCAAGTCAGTCTCCTGGAGCATCCAAGGATCAGAATTTGGTGGGTGGGGGAGACCAGTGAGTTGAGTGCTGATTAGTTGGGTCAAAGATGAAATCATAGGGAATTGAAGCTGTCTTCCTGCATTGAGTCAGTTCCTGGGTGGGGACCACAAGATCAGATGAGCTAGTTCATCCATCTGGGTGGTGCCAGTGGATCCATCAAGTGCAGTGTCGGCAAAATATTTAAAGCACTGATCTTAGGAGCAGTTTAGAGAGGATCAGAATCTTGTAGCCTCCAGCTTTATGTCTCCTAAACCATAATTTCTAATCTTGTGGGTAATTTGGCAGTACTACAAAGACAACCTCGTCCCCAGGCAAGAAGATTTGCCCTGGGAAAGGCTTGTTATCATCTTTGTTTTTAACTATAAACTAAGTCCCTCCTCAAGTTAATTCAGCCTATGCCCAGGAATGAACAAGGACAGCTTGGAGGTTAGAAGCAATATGGAGTTGCTTAGTTAGATCTCTTTCACTGCCTCAGTTACAATTTTGCAATGGTGGTTTCAACTCCACCCTATTTCCTAATTCTAGCATACATGGACTGGCTGACCAATCACAATGGGGCACAGACAGCTTCTTAGGTGGACCTGGTGGTGCTGGGGTGGCCCTTGGTTCTGAAAGCTCAAGACAGGGGAATTGCAACAGAGAAAGAGTAATTCACGTGGAACTTTATTTTGTGCTGCACTGAGAAAGGGCCCATCTCTCTGGAAGGCACTTTCAGGCTAAGGCACTTTCAGGAAACAAAGGGAAACTCAGTGGCACTTTACTGATTTGTAAATGAGCCAGACTCACTGCATCATTGCCCAGGAGTTTCTCCATTGGTTCATTTCCTTCCCAACCAAAATCCAAATTGAAAAATAAATGTTAACTAGAAGGTAGCAGAATTCAGGCAAAGGGGACATCATGGTTCTGTTCAAATGTTTCCTGGCATCCACATATTATGGCATAATCCATCCAGTTCACAAATATTCTTTCTGCCATAGAAACCAAGGAGATGGAGTGTAGAGGTGGGGACTCAGGTTCCTCCAGCAGTAGTGGGTGAAAACTGTCCCTTCCTCTTCTCAGACACATGCTTTGTACTTCCAGATTGATTCCCTGCTGACAGACTGAGGCAGGCTTTATTAGAGATGCCCTCTGTGCTAGGCCATTCTTGTGTTGCTATAAAGAAATGCCTGAGACCTGGTAATTTATAAAGAAGAGAAGTTTAATTGGTTGGTGTTTCTGCAAGCTGTACAGGGAATATGGCATGGACATTACTTGCTTTCTGGGGAGGCCTCAGGGAGCTTTTCCTAGTGCTGGAAGGCAAAGCCAGGGCACTTTACATGGGCATAGCAGGAGCAAGAGAGAAACAGAGAGGTGTCACACACTTTTGAGCAACCAGATCTCAGGATAACTCACTCACTCATTGTCATAAGGACAGCACTGAGGGGATGGTGCTAAGCCATTCATGAGAAATCCACCCCCATGATCCAGTCACCACCCACCAGGCCCCACCTCCAACACTGGGGATTATAATTCAACATGAGATTTTGGCAGGAACAAATATATACACTATTATCACCCCCTTAATGTCACAGATTACATTAGTTTTAGGTCTTAATTGGCCCTGGGAGAGATTTGTGTGTATAAGGTGAATTTGTGTTTATATGATCTCAGCAGTTATGTTACGACAAAGAGTTCCTGATCCAAACCCCCAGAGAGTGTTCTTGGACCTCAGGCAAGAAAGAATTCAGGATGAGTCCACAGAGTGAAGCGAAAGTGAAGCAGCTACGTTGCCTGGGGTATATATCCTCAGGTTTTGAGCACCTCGAAAATTTAGGACACAGATACATAAGAGGAGTTTAGGAACAGAGGTTTCATAGGTAGAAGAGAAGACAAAGAGAAACAGCTTTCTCTACAGAGAAAGGGGGTTTCTGAGCAGAAAGGGCCAGCAGGCGGCAAATGCACCAAATTTTATAGTCAGGTTTGAGGAGGTGGTGTATGATTTACACAGGGCTCACAGATTCGTTCCATCCTGTATGATGTTTACATAGGACTTGGGGAAGGCTGGTCACCCCACCCTAACTTATTATGCAAATAGGATTTCCAGTTAATTGGCTTCATCTTGTCTGCTTCTTACAATAGGCATGACTGACAAACAGAAGGGAAGATGGAGCCGCCATCTTGAACATGTCTAGTCCCTAGTTCCTGCCACATTCACTCCTGCAAGCTCCCAGCTTGTTCATCTATGTCTGCAGCTTGACTTTATAGGCTACTCTTTGTTAGAAAATGATTTGGGGCTGCTTTTCATGAAAAAGAAAAGCCTTACGAAGGAATCCCATGCCCTTACTATCTGCCTAAGTAATTTCATCTTAACTCCTGTATCAAAAGTAAGTATATTAAGAATGTAAAGGAGTAAGAGTGGCCACTCCATTGGCAAAGCAGCAGCATGGGCTGCTTGACTGGATATATTTATGGTTATTTCTTAATTATATGCTAAACAAGGGGTGGATTATTCATGAGTTTTCTGAAAAAGTGGTGAGGATTTCCTAGAACTGAGGGTAAACTCCCTCCCTCAAACTCCCCCTTTGAGACCACATAGGGTAACTTCCTGACATTGCCATAGCATTTGTAAATCACCATGGTGCTGGCCAGAGTGTCTCTTAGCATGCCAGTGCATTATAATCAGCATATAATGAGCAATGAGGATGACCAGAGGTCACTTTCATCGCAGTCTTGGTTTTGGTGAGTTTTTTCAGGCTTATTTACCACATCCTGTTTTATCGTAGGATCTTTATGACCTGTGTCTTGGGACCTCTTATCTCATCCTGTGACTAATAATGCCTAACCTCCTGAGAATGCAGCCCAGCAGGTCTCAACCTCATTTTACCCAGCCCATGTTCAAGATGGAGTCGCTATGGTTCCAATTCCTCCGACAATCCTGGGTAGCATTTATTATTGATCAAGTTCATGGGAGTGGGGGTAATATTGTCTCTTTGTATACAATTTACATATATTTTATAATATGTCTGTATTCCAGTTACATTAGCCATTATATGAAGCAGAGGGTTGAAGATGGAGAGTGGAAAAGTAAAGAAAAGGAGAAAGTGACGTGGTTACAAATATGTTCGGGAGGCACCTATCTGTAACCATGAGAGATGGTTACAAGCTTCAGCTTGAATTTAACTTGAGTCCAGCCTTCAAGTAGTTCACTTGGTTTTGGGGAGTGAGGTGTCTCTTCCAAACTGGGAGATCCCTTGCTATCTCCTCACTTTTTAACATTTTAAGAAATGGGGTAGAGGAAAGTTTATTCCTCGCTGGCTCTGCTCTGTTGTCATTGTGCTAATATTGTTATTTTTTAAGAGATTATTAACACCTGCTTGTTGCCTTATGTAACTTTTAAATGCCACTTAATGGAGAGGGAGATGAGCAGATGAATGAAAGTGAGCTGTGGTGGAAAAGAGTAACACCCTTGCCCCAGGCCCATCCTTTCAGGACCAGGAGGTTCCCCATTATCTCCTTTCTCTTTTGTGCTGGGGGTGGTGGCAGGTGCCACGGAGAACAGGAATTCTATACACATTTCTAAGTTAGGGCAAATTCTTCAGAATTTCCACTTTCCTTTCCATCTTACTCCTTTAGAACCTACATTCTTCTTCTTCTAGTCTTTTTAGTCCTATTATCCATGTACTCTCTGAACCCTGCCCACCCAGCTCCTATGCCTTCTCCAGGTACGCTTGGCTGGCTCATAAGTTTTGATCAGTGTTGGAGGTGGAAAGACGGGATAACCGTTCCGAGTTGTCACAGTCACACACAGCCCATTTATAATCTCAATTGTCTTTGCTTTGAATCTTCCCAAATGCTGTTTCTGCTTCAGGCACTGTCTGTAGTACAGTGTCTAACTATAATGAGTTTTCACCACCTTGAGAAGGACCACAGCAGCCTCCAGGTCTAAGCTCTCATTTTTCTACCCTTAGGAGAAGTGAAATCCATTGGTAATTAATCTTGCATTGTTGGAGAGCTCCTTTGGGTCTCCCTCCTTCATTTCCACCAATGCATGCTGCTTAACACTGTCACCAATAATGCACATGAACAAGGCACCAGTAATGCATGTGAACAAGGCTTGAGCAAGGCTAAATATGGTGTCATGTTTGGAGAGATAGACAGCAAGTGTCAGACAACATTCTTGATGGAGACTTGTTTTTTCCCTTCCACTCCCTTCATAGAGATTTTAACTTACCCACTTCAGAAAAGTTAGGAGATACTTAATGTAAGGAAAACAAAACAAAACACAAAAAAACACACCACTTTCCAATAAAATGGGTGGTGCGCTAGCACACTGACCTTCTCTTAAGATCATGCATCTAATGTGGGCCTTGCCAGTATACTAGAGTAAGGTTGGTAAGTTCTCTAGAAGTAACACATTACTGTCTATTAGATTTGGAACCTGGCTGTTCACTTTCCCAGACTCTCTGCCTCTGCCCTTGCTAAGAATCCAGTCCTAGCCTTCTTCTCCTACTTTAACTTGCCTAAAGCCCCACCCAGGGTCTTCAGGAGCAGACTGCTATTCTCTTTCTCCAAGATGCCTGCAGGCCATTTACTCTTTACTCATCTCTCCTCTTTGTCTTGGGGACAGACAAATGAATAAGTTAGAGAAGCAATGAATCCTTATGCCTCTAGGTCTGCTTCCCCACCCTGCTTTTCTACTTTTACTTAAGGCAGCTCCCCCAGTCAAATTGTAGTATTTCTCTGGCACTTTCTAAAGAGGAAAGAAGATATTTCATAAATTTTAATTCCAATAAAGTGAGGGCCTGCTGCCCCACTGAGTATGTGCCAAGCATGGTTTTTGCCCTTGTCATCTTACTGTGTCCCAGGAGCCTTTGACATTTTCTCTGGTGACATATTTTTAAAGTGGCCTTTACGTTTGCACCCAAGTGTATGAAAAGTGCCAGTCCACAGATGTGTGTGTTTGCAGAGACTCATTATTAGCCTGACTCCTTTGAAATGACTCTTCTCTGTCTACAGCAGTGGGAGGTAGGGCCACAGAGTCTTTCCTTTCCCTAACGTGTTCCATCTGTGAGGCAGCAGAGAGCACCTGGGGAAATGTGCAATGTGTGGTGTGTGAGCACGGTCATGTTTGAGGACTGCCTCCCACCAACACACTGGCTTACTGCTTTGTATGTACCGACTCATTTACTCCTCACAACAACCCTACCTCGTAGGTACTAATTACATGCCTATGTTATAGATGGAAAAAAATGAGGTACAAATAGCTTAAGAAACTCACCAACGTCACACAGCCGGGAAATAAATGGTAGCAACCTGGCCCTCTCTTGCCAGAGGCCAAACTCCAAACAACACTTTAATTGACATATGTGGAAAGATTATTTATTAAAAAGGATGTTGGATTGTACATTCTTACTCATAAGTAGGAGCTAAGCTATGAGGATGCAAAGGGGTAAGAATGATACAATGGACTTTGGGAACTCGGGGGAAATGGCGGGAGAGGGTTGAGGGATAAAAGACTACATACTGGGTACAGTGTATATTACTAGGGTGATGGGTACACCCGAATCTCAGAAGTCACTAAAGAACTTATTTATGTAACCAAACGCTATCTGTTCCCCAAAAACCTATTGAAATTAAAAAATAAAAATTAAAAAAATAAAATAAAATAAATATTGGGAAGCCCAGCAAACCCAGTACCTTCTCACTGGGAAGTCTGGGAGAGTTCACAGAAGACAGTAGAAATCACCCTCACAACGGTGACATGATGTAATCAAAACCATGCAGAAATACCATTTCTCACTTACTGAATTGGGAAACATTTAAAAGTTTCGTTATATAAGCTTCTGACAAGACTTCTGGGGACATAGGTTTATCTCATAGGTTTTTAGTGGATAGGAATGATGGTAAGACTCTCGTGAAAAGAAAATCTCTCAACTATCAAAATACAAATAGATGCATTTACATTTTAAGTCAGTACTTACTCTATGACTCTATCTGAAATACACACTTCACAAGTCTTGTGGGAAATTGTGATAGCAAATGTTAAAAATTGGAATCAACTCATGTTCTGTGGATAGGGCACTAGTTAGATAAACTATAATACATTTATGCAAAGGAATACTATGCAACTCTGAAAATGTATAAGGTATATTTCTACAAATATGGGAACAACAGTATATATACTCTGCTGCCTTTGTATTAGGAAGGATGATGATGTATTTTCTTATTTGCTTATTTTACATAAGCACATATTGGATGGATAAACAAAATACAAAGTCGTAGAAATCTGTAGGAATAAAGGGATGGAAATGATAAAGGTAGGAGTAAAAATTTTGTATGTATACTTTCAAAAGTAGATTGGTGTTTGAACCATGTTAATGTATCAACTTTTGAAAAGATTAAATTAAATAATTTGAAAACAAGATATTTTGTAGCTTGCAGAATTCTGGGGAAGGCTGAGTACCTGGTTGTAGCAAGTCTTCTATTTACAGGGAAAAAGAAAAACATTTCTGTATGCAAAAATAGATGATCTCCATCAAACCTATCATCATATGTCCCAGATATTCTGATACCAGGCTGTGGAAGTAAACTTAGTTATCGTTCTTTCTTCTTTGTAATAAATGAAGAAAATAAATTATTTCCAAATCTCCCCACTTCACAGCTCCATAATGAAGTTCAAGTGTAGTGACATTACCGTTGTATATCTGCTCAATGTATCCTGGAGCTACAAGACTTGTACATAGTGGGTTATTAGGCTCCTGTGAAATTATAAAAGGCAACTGTTCCCATCCTCCAATCATATGTATGTGACAATTATCTGGGAAGAGAGACACATAAAAATAGACAATGTTTGGTGAAACAATTGAAAGTATTATTGGAAGATGAATCAAATTAAGATGTCTTAAAAGCTCAAATTAAGATGTCTTAAAAGCTCCGAGACTCTGGAATTCATGATGAGTGTGCCATGGGCTCATTAGGATTGTGATTTGGAGAATTCCTATAAAATCTGGAATGGGGCAGAGTACAGTGAGAAATGTTAATGTGCTGGCTCCTTCCTCACCTGCCTGGAGCTGGCATGGTGTGTGCAATGCAGAGGATACTGATTTATACAAGTGGGAAGTGACGACCCAGATTGTCCTCCTTCACTGACCCTGGAGACCCAGGGAAGGCCAGCGAAGAGGTTTTTCAGAAAAAGTGGACTTCTTTTGTAGCTGAAAGCACTGAACTTGAGGCCACTATCATAAATATCAATGGCTTTTTACCTGGCATGCTGGTGAACCTTATTAACCTGAAATATTTTCTAGGCTGGTGACACTGGAGCCTCTAATAACTTTTTAGTCGGCTGCCTCTGTACTTCATGTATTTTAAACATTTTTGGCACAACTGCTTTCCAAAAAGTTTACCCAATAATTTCAGTCTAAGCTGTCCAAAATATTATAGAACACTTGTTGCTGGGAATAATATTTTCCATGATAAAATCCCTGCAGCATTGTGATATGTTTAACATTTTAAAGGTAATTTTGTATATGTCTTGCCTTTCAAGGGAATGGGAGCCTCAGTTCCTGGTGGGCAGGTGGTGAGTAAGAAGATCTGACCCCTACGCAGTTAACAGTGTGAATTATTCCATTGGAAGCATCCAGTGACAGTATGGTCTGGAGTACTGGGAAGCCATTTTTTTTTTAACATGCTTTAATTGCTTTTTGCTGGGGCCAGGGATATTTATGGGTTAGGAGATTGCCAAGTTATTTATTAGATGGAGTATCTAGGGATAGACTAATATAAATCACTTAGGCTGGTATTGAATATACCAGACACTCAGTAATTTAAAAAGCTTTAATAAAAATGCTAAAATATGAGACTTGTCTTTGGCTGTAATGAGACTCAGTTATCATGTTTTTATCAGCAATATTCAGTCACAGACCCCCCTGCCTTTTCCAAGAGTAAGAAAATGTGGATATAATCCTTATTTCCAGACTCTTCAGGTTTGTTGGAATTGTGGAAGGGTTTAAAGATTTGAAAAAAGGCTCATATAATAATTATTTAGGGGAGCTAATGGCTGACTTCTTCATTCTTAGAAATCCAAGAATTAAAAGTAATGTCCTTTGTGGATCCAGCATGACAATGAGTGGGAAAAAAAACATGGGGGTATATATGGATCAGCTTGGCTTATGTGTTATACTTTCTATATGATAAAGAACCCATTACTGTGTATGCTAAACTCAAGCCCTGATCTACAGAGAATGGAGTCAAAACTCATTGAGTTTAGAACCAATGAAATCCCTGAGAACTTAAAATGTAGTTTTTAATTTTTTTTTTTAGTGGACATACTAAATTAATGGTCTATATTATTTTGGGGTTTTGTTTAATTTTTTTAAGACACTGTACTCCCAGGCTGGAGTACAGTGGCACAATCACAGCTAACTATAGCCTTGAACTCTTGGGTTCAAGCAGTTATCCCACCTCAACCTCCCAAGTAGCCAGGACTATAAGCGCACACCAGCACACCTGACTGTGTGTGTGTATGCGGTTTTAAAGAGGCAAGGACTTGCTATACTGCCTAGGCTGATCTAAAACTCCTAGCTTCAAGCAATCCTTTCACCTCCACCTCTGAAAGTGCTGAGAGTACAGATGTGGCCACCACTCTTGACTCCATATCATTTTATAGTTAAAAATTATATTTACTTTTATCATATTATTTATTCACAGCTGGAACCTTTTTAAGATAGCTCTATCATCCCCATGCCACCAAATACTGCTTGTTTTCATAAAATTAACCAATGGAAGAATGAGCTCTGAGCCCCAGACTCTCTCCCCTGTCTTTCCACAGTAGCATACACCTATAGACAAGATGATGGACAAGTGCCCATTTCTTAAAGATTTTCCAAATCCCATCTTCCTCCCAAGATAAAGAGTTTCTGTGTCTGTTCCCAGAGAATCTCCTTCTTCAATCCTGTCTCAGACTTGAAGATACAGTACCACAAATTGGATGCAGGGCTCAGGCACAGTGATCTACTCTTGGCAGCACAAAGCAGGTGGTAGAAGAGAAGAGAAGAGAAGAGGGGTGGGTATTCAGTCACAGGCAGGAAATTTACCGGAAAGAGTACCTAGGCTGATTCCAGATAGATGGCCTGAGGGTGGGGCTGCATCTCAAGGGGCAGCCAGCTTTGCTGAGGCACCCCCGGGCCCCAACATTGCTACTCAGGTGAGCAAAGCACAACAGAGACCTGCAGCCCACTCATCATTGGGAAGCTCTGGGTGTGGGGGTGAGAGTGGATACTCATGGTGCAGAGCAGGGCCGGAGCCTGTCAATACTCCCAAGTCCCCAGGTGCAGGCTGCAACATGGAGCAACCCCGGGAAGCTTGGAGAGGTTGGGTGAATCTGTCCTGCTGATGTGGCTTCCAAAGGCTGTGCTCCAGACCTGGATGGCGACTGGGTGCTATGCAAGGTTCTAGAATAAACTTAGAAGAAGGGTAACAGAAGAAACCACACTTCCCCTCAAATATTTAGAATGCAGGACAAAATCAGCACACTAAAGTATTTTCAGAAAGCACCAGCAGACAGATCTGCTGGATAGTGACAAAATCAGGAGGTCCAGGAGTTGATGGAGATGAGGAGGGGCATGAAATCCTGGGTGTAGACATATTTGGCCTAATTCTCAGCCCAGGCATCTTTCCACTTCCACCTGCCCCAGCCAGGAGTGGCTTAAAATGTGACAGGACCGAGGTGGAAAACTGGAGGCATCAGGGACCCTTGGTGAGCAGCTGGGGAGTACAGGCTGATTGATTTCAGCCAGGAATGTCCCTGCTCACACTCCTCATTGATCATCTGTAACCAAGGATCACTAAATGATGGGTCCAGGAATTAAAGCAGAGAATGAGAAGATGCTGGACTCCCCCCGCATTGCCTCATTTGGTTTTGCCCCTACTCAGTGCAGCTGGTGCTTTTGGTATGACCTGCTTTTCATATCATCAAAGTGAGGGCCGCTTCTGTTCTAAACCCTGCAAGACTTCTCTTTTACCCACCTCACTGTGTTCAAACCAAAAGCCCTACCAGCAAGACTGGAGAGCCCCTGGCCTTTGAAGCCAGGCACACTGGATCACCTCAAGCTGTGGCCGGCTGTAGCTGAGGCCTTGGGAACTGCAATCAATCAACAGGAGACACATCCTAGCCTCTGCTATTCCAGGCTGTGTGACATTTAGCAAGTTATTTAACCCCTCTCTGCTGCTACTATCTAATCCTTAAAATGTTAAGTAATAAAATTGCCATATAGGATTTTCACAGGATGAAAAAAGTGTGGCATGGCAAACTTTGCACTGTGTCACTTGGTACTTATTAAGTTCTCAATAAATAAGAGTTGCTGGCCAAAAATAAAAAAAAAAATCTAGATGTAGAATAAAGACCCCATAGCATTGGCATTGACTGTGCACCATAGCATTGGCATTGACTGTGCACCGTGCACTGTGACAAAACCCTTTCATATTCATTTACTCTTTATTCCTCACAATGACCCTATAAGTTACATGTGATCACTATGCTGTTCTGAAGTTTGAGAAACTGAGATTAGAGAAGTCACACAACTTGCTCAAGTTCACACTGTGAATAAGAGGGAGGGAGCTCGGGTTGTATTAACAAGAGACAGCTATGACAATGTTAAAGAGGAGGGTAGAGAAGGAGAGGTCTGAAAATCACCCCGGGGAGACCGGAAATACTCAGGGGCCTTCATGTAAGAGAGAAAGTCTTGGGTTGACAGGTCATGGGGCTCAGCCTCCACCTCACAGCAAATACTTGACAGAATTGGGACTGGAACCAAAGCGTTTCCTCAGTGGCAAAATGGAAAGCTACAGTAGAGGGGTCCCTAATGTCTATTTTGACTTGAAAATTCTATGATGTAAATTAAAGTCTGTGATCCTAAGTGTGTGTGTGGCCAGAAGAACTCTCCAGGGGAGCCTGCAAGTCAGTGGGGGGAAGGAACAAAAGGAGCCTCCCAGAGGGAGGGCCACCATGCCCCAGAAAGAAGAGAACTCGACAAGAAAGACTGTTTTGCTGCATTCAGTTCCTCTGATCATGGTCACTTGCCTGAATTGTGAAAATTAAAAATAGGAAGTGTATATCTAAGTCTATAAAAACTTTTTAATGGTTATTACAAATGAACTTAGCAGAGCCTGAGAGGTTTGTGATGTCACCCAGCCCCTGGCATGTATTCATGTATGTGTTATTCAGAACTATTTGTTCTCATTCCCTATCATTTCTCTCATCAAAATAGAGCAGAGAGGAGAAAAGCAATCAGAATGAAGTGGGCTTATTCTGCAGCAGAAAATAAAACAATATCACACCAGGACATGGAGGGAGTCTGATTCACACTAAGAGTATGTAAGAGCAAATAACGGATCTGGCCTGCCTCAAAGAATAGCATGTGACTGCATGCGATTAACCTAGTTTCAATTTGCTGGCTGCCCCACTGGATCCTGAGAGGCTGTATTTTTTTGAAAATCCTCTGGCATTAGCAATTACATTTAGCACACATTGATTGAGCACCTAAGATATACCAGGCATTGTGCTGAGAGACACCTGGAATACTGAGAAGAGCAAATGACAGTCCTTAATTATAAGGATCCCCAGTCTAGTGAGTGAGAGAGACATAGACAACAGTAGAGTGAGGTGAAAAGTGCTGTGACACTAACCACATATGCTGCCATTCACCAAGCTCTGTTTATGTCACTCAAATCTCTCCTTCTCTGCCCATCCCTCCTACTTCTGTACTTGTCTAACCAGCCACGATTTCACTTTTGGAAAACTCTCTAGCCAGTTTCATTTTCACTTGCTCAACGTTAGTCTATTCACACTGCAGCCAGGAGTGACTGATTCCCAGTGGATTCCCTGCATCACTTGTCATTATCATCCTTATTATCATCTTCATCATCATGATCATAACCATCACCACCAACATCACCATCACAATCATCACCATTATCGTCACCACCATCATCATCACCGTAGTCACCATCACTACCTTCACCACTCCATCACCCTCAACATTATCATTGCCATCACCATCTATCACCATCATCACTATCATCATCACTGTCATCATCATTATCATCACCATAATCACCATCACTATCTTCATCCTTATCACCATTCTCACCGTTACTATCACGTGACATTACCATTATCATCATCACCATCACCACCTTCATCATAACCTTTATTATCACTACCATGATCTTCTTCATCATCATCGATAGCAGCAGCATCATCTTTAAACATTTTAATGTATCACTCAACTGCTGTTATAAAAAATATAAAAAATGTTAGTCTTTACTCAAAGAATCTTTAAGTTCTGGGCTCTACCTGCTCTTTCAGCCTCAACTCCTAAGATTCACTATGTTCATTTCATCCACAGTCACTGAAGCTCATCATGCTCTCTGTTTTGTTGATCCTTTTCACAGGCTGATCCATTTGCCCAGCTCTGCCCACAACAAACCCCTCACCAAATTCACAGACAAATAAAAATCTCTAGTATGGGCTATCATGGAGCTTTGCACCACGTCATACTATAGCCAGAGTGAAATCATACATAGATTCTCATGATGACTTATCAGCGTCAGTGTTCTCCTCTATACACTAAGCAGGAAGGGGCCTAGTCTATTTGCTATTTTACCTCAAGTGTAATGCCAAGCTCATAGTGGGAACTCAAAAAATGTTGTCAATGAATATATTACATCATTATACATAGGTTGCCACAGAACACAAACATACATTCATCTGTAGAATGCGAGGAACTGATGGAGAGCGGGTATTTTATCTCAATATCGGTTTTCAAGAATGAGTAAGTGTTGAGCATATTGATGAGTGGAGAAGATGGCACACGGGCAGAAGGAATAGCACATGCAAAGGTGTGGAATCACGAATGAGCATGAAGTATTTGGAGCATCGCCAAATGGGCTGATGTGACTAGGGCAATGTGAGTTGTCTTGGAAAGGGCAAACAGTGGGCAAATAATGAGAAATGGGTGTTAAGCAGACATTATGCAGCATTATTCAAGGAACTATCAATAAATGAAAAGAATATTTTCTGAGAACTCACATGTGTTGGGTTGTCGTCTCTCCTTGTAATACAAGACCTGGCAAGAGATGATTGGCCATGACTGATGTTTTTATAAAAGTTTTATGCAGATACAGTTCACATACTATAAAATTAACCATTTTTAAGAGAACAGTTCAGAGCCTTTAGAGTATGTGTAGGTTGTACACTAGTCACTACTATCTAATTCTAAAATATCTTTATTATTCCAATAGGAAGCTCCACCCCCATCAATAGTTACTTCCCATTTATCTCTCTTCCTGGCTCCTGGCAACCACCAATGCATTTTTTATCTTTAAGGATTTTACTATTCTGGATATTCTACGTGAATGGAATCATACCATATGGTCTTTTGTGTTTGGCTTCTTTCACTTAATATTTTCATTGCTCATCCACATTGGATCATGTATCAGTACCGTATTTCTTTTTATGGTTATATAATATTCCATTGTACAGATATCACATTTTGTTTATCCATTCATCTCTTGATAGATATTTGGCTTGTTTTAAAATTGTGTCTATTATGATCAATGTTGCCTTAAACACTCATGCACAAGCTACTGTTTGGATATATGCTTTCATTTCTCTTAGATATATGGCTAGAGTGGAACTGCTGAATCATTACCGCTTATATTTAACCTTTTGAAGAACTTCCAGACTGTCCTCCAAGGTGGCTGTGCTGTTTACATTCCCACCAACAGTGTATTAGTCACCTAATTCTCCTCATTCTTGCCAAAGCTTGTTATTGTCCCTCTTTTTGATTAAAGTAATCATAGTGGGTGTGAAGTGATATCTCACTGTCGTTTTGTTTTGCATTTTTCTGGTACCTGATGGTGCTAAACGTCTTGTCATGTGCATATTGGCCATTAATATGTCTTCTTTGGAGAATTATTTATGCGACTCCTTTGTTTATTTTAAATTGGCTTATTTGACATTTTATTCCTTTTATATGTTTTGATAGTAGTCCCTTATTAGACATATGATTTTCAAATACTTTCTCTTATTTTGTGAGTTTCCTTTTCACTTGCCTGATAGTGTCTTTTTGAAGCATAAACATTTTTTTATTTGAATGAAGTCCAGTTCATCTATGTTTTCTGTTGTTGCTTGTGCTTCTTATGGTATATCTAAGAATTCATCACCCAATCAATGGCTACTGAGAGGCAAAAGCAAATTGGGCCTGGGACCAGATACAGAGGTGGCTGCTACTGCTCCCCATCTCAGCTTTGCCCACATCCTTAGCAATGGAATAAGTAATGAAAACATACAAAACACTATGGTTTTTTGTGTGTTTTCTTCTAAGTTTTAGTCTTTGCATTAAGGTTTAGATCTATTAATGTTTTCAGTTTTGTATATGATATGAATTAGGGATCCAACTTCATTCTCCTGCAAGGGGGATATCTCCTTGCCTCAGTACGATTTGTTGAAAACACTATTCTTTCCTCATTGAATTGACTTGGCATCTTGTTGGAAATCAACTGTCCATAAAACGTGGATATATTTTTGGGTTCTCAATTCTACTCTATTGATGCATATGACTATCCTTATGTTGATTTTTAATAGTGCATATTTCCTAAGAACGTGTTGAGAATTAAAGGAAGCATTGTATATACAGCACTTAATGCTAGGCTTCAAGAAATAAACTATAGGCAAGGACTTCATGACTAAAACACCACAAGCATTGGCAATGAAAGCCAAAATAGACAAATGGGACCTAATTAAACTCCAGAGCTTCTGCACAGCAAAAGAAACAATCAATAGAGTGAATCGGCAACCAACAGAATGGGAAAAAATTTTTGCAATCTACTCATTTGACAAAGGGCCAATATCCAGAATCCACAAAGAACTAAAACATATTTACAAGGAAAAAACAAGCCCATTCAAAATTGGAGGAAGTATATGAACAGACACTTTACAATAAAGAAGACATATATGAGGCCAACAAACATATGAAAAAATGCTCATCATCACTGGTTATTAGACAAATGCAAAGCAAAACTACATTGAGATACCATCTCCTGCCAGTTAGAATGGCGATCATTAAAAAATCTGGAGACAACAGATGCTGGAGAGGATATGGAGAAATAGGAACACTTTTACACTGTTGGTGGAAGTATAAATTAGTTCAACCATTGTGGAAGACGGTGTGGCAATTCCTCAAGGACCTAGAAACAGAAATTCCATTTGACCCAGCAATCCCATTGCTGGGTGTATATCCAAAAGATTATAAATTGTTCTATTATAAGGACACATGCACACAAATGTTCATTGCAGCACTGTTTACAATAGCAAAGGCTTGGAACCAACCCAAATGCCCATCAATGATAGACTGGACAGGGAAAATGTGGCACATATACACCATGGAATACTATGCAGCCATAAAATATGATGAGATCGTGTCCTTTGTAGGAACATGGATGAACCTGGTAACCATCATTCTCAGCAAATTGACACAAGAACAGAAAATCAAATACCACATGTTCTCACTCATAGGCAAGTGTTGAACAATGAGAACACATGGATACAGGGAGGTGAGCATCACACACTGGGGTCTGTGGGGGGGAACTAGGGGAGGGACAGCAGGGGGTGGGAAGTTGGGGAGGGATAACATGGGGAGAAATGCCAGATATAGGTGTTGGGGAGGAAGGCAGCAAACCACACTGCCATGTATGTACCTATGAAATAATCTTGCATATTCTTCACATGTACCCCAAAACCTAAAACGCAATAAAATGTATATTAAAACAAAAGAAAAAAAAAGAAACTATTTTGTTGTTGCTGCTGGTGGTGTTATTACCCTGTACCCAGGAGGAGCTCACTGATAGACCTAACTTGCTGCTGAAAGATCATCAGCTCCCATGATTTTAGGCCAGAAGAGACCTGGGGATTTGCAAACAAATGTCTCCATTCTAAAACTAACCAAAACAAATTAACAACAATGCACATGCACAAACATACAAGTGCACAAGTGCACATACAGCTCTAGCCAAATGCATTAAATGATTAGCAAAAGGTCACAGAGCTACGGAGGGAAAATGGTCAGAATCTGCTACTCCTTACACCTCACGTAGTGGTTTTGGCAAAATATTACACTATTTGAGTGTACAGAATATCAAACAACACAGCCTAGGTAAATGCCATAATTCCCAATTTGCCTCTGGTTTAAGAAATAAACATTCTTATTAAAATGCAAAAAGGTAGCCCCATAAGGATAAAACATTGGATCCTTAAAAGTCTTTTCTGTATTATTTTTTATAAATTATCCTTGAGTGCTTAAAACTGTAATGAAAACTATTTCACATTTATATTAGCTTTCACATGGTCTCTTAATATTTTGTTATTCCCTGAGAATAATAACAACAATAAAGTAAAAACAATAATAAAGCTGTTTAAGACATTTTGAAATAATTATCATTAATTTAATCTCCATATCTCTGTGATACAAATATTTTTATGCCCATTTCACAGTAGAGGAAGCTGAAACTTAGTGGCTTATATAACTGTTTCAAAAATCACATAGAAAATAGTTGGAAAAAATAGTGTTCAAACCTTAGCCCCTATGACTCCAAATACCAAGATGACTCTTTCTAATTCTGACACACAATCTTAAATAAAACAATTAAGAGTAGACAACTAAATATTGTGACTGGAAAGAGACAGGGCAGAGTTGTGATGGAGGGAAAAGCTGCTCTTGCAGTTACCTTGTGGAGCCATCTCTAATAGGGAGCGGGCCCTGGAGGGACAGGATGCTGAGGGGTGGAACAGAGTTTGGATGACTGGGAGGGGACCAGACAGAGCAGATGCCCCTTGCGGGGGGTGTAGCGATAACTCTTAATCTTGACTACACTCCAAATTTACCTTGAGGACTTTCTGACACTATTACTCCCTTTTCAAATTCAGATCTAATAATCTGCAATTAAAAGAATTCCCAGAGTTCTTGACAATGTGGGAACTCTTAGGGGTAGAGAAAGGAGGTAACTAAAATTTTGGAGAGAATGAGGAAGCAGCATTCAATAAGCACCTACTTTTGGCAAGGATTGAGCTCCAAGTTTTACCCATACCTTCACCCAACCCATGAGGAGGTGTCATGAGGGTAGGAAACCAGTGAGATCCAGAACTCACCTGCACACAGGTATCCAGTTGAAGTGAGGCCAAGGAGGCCAAGACCAGAGTCTGGAGCTGTGTGACTCTTAAGGCCAGCACTGTCCTGCTGCCCTGAACCCCCTCTCAATAGGTCTGGTCCTGAGAGTTAAGACTATGTCCTAGCATCCTGCCTTATGGATACACTTCAATTTCTTTATCTTGTCCTGTCTACCTCAGAGCTGTTGTCAAGACCAAATTAGATAATAAAGCCTAAAACACCCATCACATATGAGGTATCATTACTTATTCCATTGCTAAGGATGTGGGCAAAACTGAGATGGGGAGCAATAGCAGCCACCTCTGCATCTGGTCCCAGGCCCACTTTGTTTCTGCCTCTCAGCTGAGATGAGGTCTGGATCCTGGCTGAGCAGGGCATGGTGCTGTGGTCCTGTACCCTGTTCCTTCTGGAAACAGACATCCTCTAAGAGAAAACATTTTAAAAGCCAAGCAATTTCTTCATACACATGTGAAATTTGCCCTATGCGTTTGCTTAGGCCCAATAGCTCAGTTTAAGAGGAGGAAACTGATGGTTAGTTATTGAATATGTACTTTTCACTCTGGTAGCTAGAGTGTTTATGCATATATATACTCTACATATGCTCTATGTATATATGAAATGTATAATAATGTTATACTATGTTATTAAATATAATAATATGTTATTATAACATACCATATGTGTGTGTGTATATACATGTACACACACATGTGTGTACATGTATATACACACACACACGTGTGTGTGTGTGTGTGTGTGTGTGTGTATCTCCAAAGTAAGCTTTATTTATTTATAAGTCCTAACTTAAAGTTGGAAACTAAGATTTGGAAAATGAGCAATTAGGCACAGATTAAGCCATTTCTCTGATTCTAAATGGCATGAACAATATCGATAATGAGTATATAAAAAGGATAATCACAGCTAACATTTATAAGGTACTTACTTATTTCCAGGCACTGTGCTCCTGTGTTGAATACATTCATATTTACTTCTTACAACAACCTGAAGAGACAAGGTCTTCATTCTTACTGTGCGGATGAGGAGCCATAGGCTTAGAGTGGGTAAATAAAGCTGCCCAATGCCAACCAGGTCTATAGGACTTCAGGACCAAAGGCATGTTCCCTGGCCTCTCACTGCCGTTTCTACCACATCATGACAACTTTATGCAGGGTGGGGCTGATACGTGTAGAATTACACATTTCAGTCCCAACTAACTGTACAGAAAGACATGTTTCATCTTTGGGAAAGCCTTTTCCAACTCAAATCTCTCTCATAAGTACACAGTTATTTGAATAAAACAGTATATATAGTAGTCATTTATTTATTTATTTAACACGTTTTTATTAACAACTGTTAAATATTATGTGGCAAGCATAGTTTTAGTTACTGGGAGTGTAGTGGTTTATAAAGCCAATAGTTTAGTGGGCCAGAGATGTTAAATAAATAATCACATAAATGGATATAAAAATACAAAACTATGTATGTATTATACAAGAAAATGTAAAGATTGAGAAGAGATTGTAACAAGGCACCTGAATTAGATATTGGGGGCGGAAGATTGATGTCATTAGCAAAGATTTCCCCAAAGAAGAAACATTAAAACTGAGCCCAGAAAAAAAGCTTACACAATTTTTTTGGATGAATAGGATGAAGAATAGGATGGTGAGGATTTCAGGGGGAGGATAGAGCAAATGTCAATCTCTAGGATGGGAAACACTTGACACATTATAAGCCACTGAATTTAGAAACCCATACACTCATACATTGTGTTTATAGGGATAAAAAGATGTTAGTACATGTCAGTCATTGTGTGTATAATAGGAATATAGGGATACCTATCACAGATCCTGTCCATGGGATAGCTCAGTTGCAAAGATAAATGGTATGATAAAGGCATAAACAAGAATGTCATGGGAAGAGAAAGAGCAACTTAGGAATAACCAAGACGCTCTGAATGTGAGCTGAGAACTGGAGAGTGGGTGGGTCAGATGGCATAGGAGTGGGAATGGGTTTTCCAAGCAGAGGGAATTATGTGTATAAAGGTACAAAGTTGAGAGGGTGATGGAGCTCTGGAGAGAGGCTTTAGAGAAGGGCTTACAAGTTACGTTTTGGACAGACTGCAAAACAAATGGTTTTGTAAATCCTGCTAAGAAGTTTTAGACTTTCCATCTTTAGCAAGGGGCACATGTGGGAGGTTTTAAGCAGAAGCAAGATATTTAAAAGTGGTATTTCTATCTCTATCTGAAATCTACCTGTTTGTATGCCTGGATGTTTATCTATCTATCTATCATCTATCTATCTATCTATCTATCTATCTATCTATCTATCTATCTATCTATCATCATCATCTACCTATCATCTATCTATCTCTACCTACTTACCTCACATCTGTCAATATCTCATCTATCCCTCCATATTTCTATCTATATCAATCTCTCTTCTGCCTAGCTATTACCCATCTGTCATCTATCCAAAATGACCACATTTTGAAGTTACTGTAGTTATACATTGAATCCTCTGCACAACCTGTGCAAAGACCCTGTTGTAAAACACCACCACCAGTGAAAAGATAAGCAGATACCTGCAGCACCAGCAGGGGAGGCTCAAGAGTGTCTGCACAGACAACACATTCTGTTATTTATTATCCTTTAGTTACACTCTGTGGTTCCTATCATTTTCTTTGAGTAATTTTGGCATTTCAGGTAAGGTTATTATTCATTTCTTTATGTGTATATTTACAAACAGTAAATATACGATATATATAGATTCATTTGTTACAGATACTTGTCTAAAAATTAAACAAAGATCTCCTGCCAGAATACGAAGAAGCATTTAAAGCTATCTCCGAGTGTTTCTTTCTTCACAAAGTCATCAGGAAAACAAGGGTAGAGTCGTAGAGATATTGCCAAATTCAATTCAGATTTAAATTTACACTGAAAGTATTGAATACCTTCCTTGGCAAGCAGCGTGCATGGCCCTGGGGAGACAAGGATGGTGAAGATGGGCTCCTCCCTTTGTGGTCTGCAGTGTGCAGTGGGGGCTGACTTGAATGGGATGGTTTTGTTCATCACAGCAAGCGCTGTGAGTGAAGAGGCTCTGGGAAGACATTTGAAGCACAGCACACAAACACGAAGGCTTACGGACGGAAATACTGTGTTTGGGGAAATTATCAACAATAAACAAAAAGGAACCATCATACAGTGAGAGGAGCTCTCATTTACTAACCCTGTAATTTTGATCAATTTATCTCCCTATGCCTGAGTTTCTTCAATATTAATTCTCACCATTTTAAAATGTAAGGAGCTTGTTTATCTCAATAAGCGATTTGAGAACAATGAAGTTACATATTAATGTTAGTTTCTAAGGGTTTCGTGACTGAGGCCAAGAGAAAGATCTTCCTTTTCTGCCAATTCATGCTCTGCACTTCCTTTTCTGTTAGCGATCCACATCCTGAAACTGTACTTATCTTTCCTCCTTGGAGAAAATGACAGAGAACCTGATGGAGCTGCAGAGGATGGCAGACAACACTGTCTGGGTTTAGTGGGAACGTTTCAATTAGCCTTTGCGATCTCACTTCAGGATCTAATGAGTAACATTGACTGAGCACCTGAGCAATGAGGATGCCGTGCTAAGCATCCATGGAATTTTACGTATTTCTTAATCCAGCCTCCTTCACACTGTCAGATGAGATAGGATGTCTGTGGAAAGAACAGCTCTGAGCTGGTGGCTGTGCTGAGTTCTATCCTGAGGCATCATAGCTGCCTCCGCTCACTGACTGTGCTCTCCCCAGCTATGTGTAACTTACTATCAGGGAGTCCCTAGGGTCTGAAAAAAAAATTAAAACAAAAAACTTCAGATGGCCTAACACTTGCAGTTGGAGCAGACATTATTTTGAGGATATTTTGGAAGTTGCACTTGAGTTGTTGCTTCACAGAAGTGAAAAAAGTATTGACATTTCTAAGCCCAGAACTATTTTTTAACAAGCTAGAAAATACAGGAAAAAACAGGTAGAGCAGTTTTCTCAAGAGAATGTACACTATTTTTTCCCAGCATGTATTTGGGTAAAATATGTGCACTGAAATTCCAGGCCAAACCTAGCGCAGAAATAATCCAAAATATGGCAGATTTATAAGCTAGGCAATTTTTATTTATTTGCTAATGTAGATTCCCTCAAGAGTTCAAATGTTCTACTTGTTACTCATGGTTTCTCCTTGAAAAGACTTACCTGTAGAGGTCTCAGCAGCATAAAACTCCAAGCTGCAAAATCGTCTCAATTGAGCATTTGCCATAATTCTCTTTTGCCATTAACTCAGGTTGGTTTGGAATCTACTTGCACTGTACCTGTTTGGTAATTAATAATTCACAATTAAATTGGCAGTACAAATAAATCAGCATGACTGCAGGCTTGGAGCCTCTCCTCTCTGTGTTATCCTTCCTTTACTTTGAGGATCTGAAAGAAAATTGAAAAGAAAGGTTTGAGTATCTTAAATCTTCCATTCAAAGCTTTACCTCCCTTAGTTTTGGGATTTATTTTCAATCTGCTCTGGATCTTTCTTTCAAAGAGAAATTTAGCATGTGCCATTGTCAGCCTCTGTGACTTACACTGAGAAGTAGAGATGTGCGTGATTCCACATTTGCCCTATAGCTTGTCATTCTCTAGGCGCAGAGACAGGCAAAGCAAGACAGCATGTTCAATGCCCTGCCTGAGATAGGTTTAAACAAGATGCAGCAGAAGAGATGGCTGCTTCTGCTTTCAGGATATGGGGAGAGGTTAGGGCAAATGACAGAGGATAGAGGATGTTGGGGTTCTCCTTGAAAGATAGTCATATCTGTAAAGGTAGGTAAATCAAGAAGAGACAGTAAAGGAAAAGAAAAGCTATAGGAGTGCTATTGCTTTTAAAACATTGAGTAGAGGACGAGGGGCCAGTGTGTGCCGTGTGCTGTGTTAGAGGGGGTGGGGCCTGAGACGAGGTTTGTCAGTAGGTATGGCGGCTTGATTGCAGAGAGCTTAGGTTATGCAGAAGGGTTTGTCTGTTAAACATGGTAGGCCATTACGGGGTAAATGAGTAAGGAGGAGAGCAGTTTGATCCCACGATTGCTTGGAAAGATTGCTCAGGCTTCATGTAAGGGATAGATTGGAGGGACCTCCAAATGGAAAGAGACTAGGTGGAAGGTTCCAGGTGGGAGGCTATCGCGATTGTCTCTGTGAAAATTGATGAGAAACTCAACAACACCACAACAGTGGTGATGAGAAATCAGAGCAGAGAAGGAATCTAGGCGTTTTCCAATACTGCACTTTGAGTTGAAGAGAATCAAGGCCTGGAGGTGAGACAAAAAGACTAGGAGTCATTTTGGGCTTTGTAGTGCTACAGGTACATGAGCATGGTCCTGGCCCATGAGAAGAAAACTGTTGTGTGTGAAAGATGTTTTTTCTGTCATCATCATGATCTTAGGAGCTAACATTTTTTGAGTGCTTACTTTGTATCAGTCACTCTGCTAAGCCATTATTTCACCTCAACCTCACAACACAGTGAGTTTAGCTACTACTATCATCCACATTTCACAAACGAGAAAACTAGAGCTCAAAGGGAAAGGCAGGTCACCTTGCTAACAGTCATGAGGCAGGTGAGGAATTAAGCTAAGATTGAAATCTTGGTCTATCTGAACCCAGAGGTCTGCTCCTAACCACTAGGATATAATGCCATTTCAGAAATACAATTTAGAGTCCAATCTTATGGTTACAGTAGTAGTAAGGACACCCATGCATTACTGGTTGGATCCAGGATTGTCTAACTCTATCAAGAGAGTTAGAAAATTTCACTGAGTTCTGAAGGATGTGTTTCAAGGGATGTTTAGGGATTTTCAGGTTAAAATAAGTGAGAAATAAAATAATTCCAGGATGGAACAACCTGTTCAAAGTGAAAGAGTTTAAAAGGGTCTGAAATGGTCAGAAAATAGTAACTAAGTCAGTGTTATCAGCATTTTGAGTACAATATTGGGGAAGGCTTGAGACTGGGGACAAAGGTCCCTAATGGTTATCAGCTTACGCCACTGATTCCACTGAAGACAATAAACATGGGGATAAACAGCAGCCCTTGGAAGGCTTTGTGAATATTTTTTATTTTGCCTTTCAATCCACAGACAGTCACACCTCCTCTCAATTCCTCTACTTCGCACCGATGTTCCCACATCTGCCTCCTGCTATCGCCAAGGTATAATATAGAGCTCCTTTTGCCATAAGTGAACTGCAAATGTTGTTCATGACCATATTCTTGGCAAATCAAGCAACTTGAAATTTATTGTTGAGAACAATATTTACTATAAAAACCTGCTGTACAAAACTTTGTAAGATAATGCCTCCTTTTAAGTGTAAAGAGTTATTCTCAGGTGTCTCTTCTATCCTCTCTTTCCTTACAGTTCCTCCTCAGATCATGAATATCTCCTCAGACATCACCGTGAATGAGGGAAGCAGCGTGACTCTGCTGTGTCTTGCTATTGGCAGACCAGAGCCAACTGTGACATGGAGACACCTGTCAGTCAAGGGTAAGGTGTTGACCTGGAGGACGTTTTCAGAGTTAGTATGTTAAAGTCTTAGCTCCTATGTACAATAGAGCTTCAGGAATCAGAAAACATTACTGTATTTGTAATCCAGTAATATAAAATCAAACAGGCAATAGGCACCAATTTTTGCTGCCTATTTCATTTCAAAAGAAGGATTCGTAGAGGAAATTTGCTAAATTATGGTCTCAGTCATTTTTATGGCCTTAGAAGGCTTTCGTTTTCCAAACTATGAAGAACAGGGGCATAAGAATAACTTCCAATGAAGATGTTAATTTCTGAAAGTAGAGATGGGTCAGTTGGTGGTTTGTTCTTTCTCGAAGCAGAGCACAAGGGCGTTCATGTGGCCATGGAGAACTTCGGCATTATTGTGCATCCGGGAGAAAAAGAGTCTCCTTGCTTCAGCACATTTATCCAGAGCCACACATGTCTGACCTGTCCATAAATAGTTCACCTTGAGTGGAAGAAGGATGACGGAAATGGTTAAGTTCATTTGGGCATGCTGGTGCTGAGCATTCAATAATTGGTATGAAAACATCAGTTAAAACCATTTCCAACTTGATAGCAAGGGAACCAGAAGGACAGTGGGCCTTGTGCTTTTGGAAATAAAACTTGCTCCAAGTCAAACTTGAAGAGATGGGCACAGAGCCACTTGATGTATTTGCACTGTTATTAAAAGCTGTGATTAATTCTAGGAATTATACAAGAAACAAGAGCTTCCTCCAGCATTAAATATCCAAACATGAAATCAAGTAAATAAGAAAAATGTGTAGAGTATGCCTATGTAACATACAAAAAATAATACTGATCTACAAGAAAGTGTAAATCTTAGTAATATTGAGAAAGACAAAGTTTTGCCAAGATAAAAAAAAGAACCAAAACTGTTATTTAAATAACTGAAATTTATCTTTTCACATTTCTGGAGTCAAGAAGTCTGACATCAAGGTGTCAGCAGCGCTGGTTCCTTTCAAGAGCTTGAGGGAGAATTCATTCTATGTCTTTCCCCTAGATGGTGATGGTTTGCTGGTAGTCACTAGCACTGCTTGACTTGTAGTTACATCACTCTGATCTCTGCCTTCATCTTCATATGGCCTTCTTCCTAGATGCATCTCTGTCCAAATTTTTCCTTTTAATAAGGATATAAGCCATATTATATTATGGTCCACACCAGTAACTTTATTTTAACTTTGACTACCTCTATAAAGAACCTATTTCTAAATAAGATCACGTTCTGAGGTGTTGGGGATTAGTAATTCAAGGCGTCTTTTTTATAGAGTTGTAACTTAACTCATCACGTGCTTCATCAAAATTAAAAACAGTCAGTCAAGCCACAGACTGGATAAAAACATTTCTTGTACATAGATTTGACAAATAATTTACATCTAGTTTATATGAAGAATTCTTCCAACACAATTCTAACACTCCACCTCAAAATGAACAAAAAATTTGAATAGACAATTCCAAAAGAAGATATAGTATAAGAATGGCAAATGAGCACACAAAAATATGACTAACATCTTAATTATATAAATAAAAATTAAGTCAAAATGAGATACCATTATATAATCCCTCAAAATACTAAAATTAAAAAGACCAATAATATCAAGTGTTGGTGAGAATGTGGATAAACTGAAGCTTTGTATATTAACTCTGCAACTGTAAAGTCATATAAGCACTATGGTAAACAATTTCACATTTTGTCATAAAGTTAAGCACACACTTAGCCTACGACCCAGCAATTCCACTCCTAGGCATTTATTCAAGATAAATGAAAGCATATGCTCATAAACGTACATTGTATACAAATGTTTTTAGCAGCTGCATTTATAATATCTGTAAACTATGAATAACCCAAATAACCATTGTCAGGCAAATAGATTAATTGTGGAATATTCTAACAACAGATTGCTACTCACCAACTAAAAGGAACAAACCACTGATGCACATAACCAAATGGATGAATCTCAAAAATGGCATGTTGAGCAAAATAAGCTAAAAGCTAAAAAACACATACTGCATGAATTTGTTTACATGAAATCCTAGAATAGGCAAACTAATCTAGAATGGCAGAAGTCAAGTCAGTGGTTACCTAGGGTAGGGATTTGGGGAGAAGTGACTGCAAAGGGCCACAGGAAATTTTGAGGGATTTTGGAAAAGTTCCATATCTTGAGTGGAATGAAGGTTATGTTGGTGTCAAAATTAGTCAGTTAGTCAAAACTGATAAAATTGTGATAATAACTGTATTTTATTGTAGGTAAGTAGAGTTCAATTAAATTTGAAATATAAATATACAGAAATGTAGACAACAATGACCTGAATTTTTTTTCCTAATTTGGAATGTTAATTATGTCATTGCACTTAACAAATAAGAGACTGGATCTTTCACTAGGAGCATCATTCAAGCTTTTGCTGCTTTTCTCTTGGCGGACTGAGAATACATATTTTTGTTCCTGTCTTGTTATAAGGAAGATAATGCTAATAAATTAGCCTAATATTCTTTGTATAAAGATCTCAGATATTAAAACCAATAATGTCTCTATATCGTAAAGTAAAATTAATGAGAATATTAAAGTAAATGTAAGAGATATTGCAAGACTCAAATTTAATATAAACAAAGCAATAATCTTCCCAAAGACATGGATTCCATGACAATTTTGCCTAAAGTTACAGATAATTTTAAATTTGCATTATATACAAAACTATGTCTAACCATCAGATCAACTTTATGCATTTGGTAAAATCGACTGTCTTTATAAATGCTTGAAATCCCAGAATGTAGTTATTTGATCCTATACACACAGTTCTCAACGCTTGGAAATCTTTTAAAAGGCATTTTTACTTTGTGTAAATATTGAAACAATTCTCTATAATGGTACTTTGGTAAGTTTCCCTTTTAAAATAAGGGAGATTCATTCATCTTCCCAATCTTTTATAGAATGTAATAGTTGCAATTTAGCCTCACTGGAAAATCCTAAATTTAAATGATCCCTCTCTTCTTTAAATCTCACAGGCTGTGCTCTGCTTTGAAGTTGTCTTTGCTTTCTCATAGCCTTGGCCTTAGCTTTGCTGTCTTTCATTTTCACTGTTGTCTTTCCCCTTCCTCTCAATGACATTTAAGCATTTGAACTCCAAAACTTGTTTCCCAGTTTGAAAAGTCTGGAACACGAAGTATTTGCAAGTTTAAAATTTGCATCACAGGGTGGCTACCAATATTTATTTTTAGAAGGATCCTCCTTCTCACTTGCAATTAGAGAGTTGTTTTAAAAGTTTAGAAGTACATTTGATAAAACTTGAACATCAAACAGCATTTTTTAGAAAAATTTGTTGATTGATCCAGCATGGAAGAATAAGAAATAAAGGCTGCAATCACATAATTCTTTGAAATTGCAGTAGGATTATGGTGGAGGATTTAGCTAATGCAATATTTGAAATATATGATTTAAATTTGGGGATCTATAAGCAGGCATGAGTAAACCAGGCTTCATTTAAAAAATATTTTAATGAGCAGATTATTATAGATTAGTAATAATCACACGGATAGTTTAAAATGACAATATGAGTACCTGCTGTTGACCACTTACAATTATAGAAAAGAAGTAAAAATAAATGAATACATAAATCCATTATCACATTAGAGAAAAATAATGATAAGGTCTGATGGACCAAAAACTGTGAGGAGTCTGAAATATAAAAAAGGAGACAGATATAATAAGGAAAAAATATAGCTCAAAATACAGAAACGTTATCTCTACCTGAGATGATAATGGTTGAAGAGTGAAGGTTCCAGACAGTGCTTCGCTGGTAAGTGATTAAAATTGATTGGAGTGAGAGGAGGCAAAGGAGTGAGAGGAGCCCAGGTAGCCTTTGCCCATGTCAGTGGTATAAATACTACCATCACTGATGCTTCTGGGGAGCTCTTTGAAGTATCTTTGCTTTTCAGGTATATTTGTTCCACAAAAACAAACAAACCAGAGAGATATCCTTCTTATCAAAGTAGCGTAAAAGTTTTGAAGCATACCCAAGTTTCCAAAGATGGACCTGAAGACCTCCCAGCTTTTCTGCTCTCCAGACTGAGTCTCATCTCCTTTGCAGTATTGAAAGTGTGCCAGGATTCCCAGACCTGGGCATTTTCAGAGCACACCTGCCTCACTTTTGAGAAAAGCTGGAGGTTACCAGGGTTATGATTAAGTGTTGTGAGCATAACAAAAATCACTATGCAAACGTCCTTTTGGGGTTTTGCCATTGATGTGCAAACTGCTGAGCTTTTGACTGTATATTCACTCCTAATTGTTAGATATAAAAATCTATACTTAATTTTTTCAATAGCAGGCAATTGCTTATTAAAAATATTTATATAGATCTGCTGGAGGGTATGGCACTTGTGTAGCATCCATCACACTATGGAAATCTGCCCAGGAAGTAGGATAGTGATGGAATCACAGGCCACTGCCTCAAATAATTTTCCACAGGAAAAAGTCAGGTCCCAAAACAGGCAAGCAAAATGGATTGGAATACATTGTGAGTCAGCTGGACTTCAGGAATTATTTTCTTTCCCATTCCTGAAGGGCAAGAGAAAGAAAGCTGGGCCAGCATAAACTGGCAGGCTCTTCTAGGCACATGAGTAATGTGAAAAAGCTGCAGGGATGGGAGTGGCAGAATACGACCCTAGAGACTGTTGTGTTCTAAGGAGGGTAGTCATCCCCTTCTGCAGTGCCACAGTAATCCACTGTGATGCCTTGCACACCTGGCTCCACTGCCATGACATATTTGGAAAGGCCAGATGTTTGGGAAAAATAACAAAGTCTTCCTTTCTGTCTCCCCTCCACTGAGATTTTAAGATGACAGCCTTCATTCACCTGTGAGTGAGTTGCTCATGGAGTCTACTCAGATACAGTAATATCTCAGGGAGCAAGTGCATGTGTTATTTCACAGAAGTGAATTTTCCAGGTAACTGAAGCTGACTCTTTTATGTGTTTACATGAATGAAAGCATTTAAAACATGAACTATGTTCTATTCTGTTTATTTGTGTCTAGTGAATGCCATTTAGCCTCATCTTTATACTGTAACATCAAGATTATGCATATCAATTGTTTATATCTTGCCATTTGGGAACTGGGATAACTAGGAATATGACCCTTAAATACTGTCAATATTGTTTAAATTCCTGTGTATTTTAAAAATAGTTCCTGTATTTTTTTCTTTCTTCCTTTCTATCAGACTTTTCAGTTCTTCCTAAAGTCCGTGCACCTGTCTTTCAGCAGCCACATTTTTTCTAATTTGTCTTGAGTAAGAATCTGTAAAACTAATTTGATTAGTCCTAAATAAGAATGAGTGGTGGGAAAGGGCCTTCTCTGAGTAAAGGGCATTAGCTTTCATGAATGTGATCAATGGCACTGATGACATCTGTCTGGGGGAAATAATATTTGGCTTTGTTGTAGATATATGAGGTTGCTAGATGTGTGAATTCTATGGACATAAAGAGCTAATACTAGCAAAATCACCACCCATGGTTATCATCTGGTTGGACAGTTGTGCCTTCTACTCACTCTGGTAAATGTTCAAAATGTTCAGGTTAGAAAATGTACTGATCAGCCAAGTGTGGTGGCTCGCGCCTTTAATTGCAGCAGTTTGGGAAGCTGAGGTGGATGGATCACCTGAGGTCACGAGTTTGAGACTAGCTTGGCCAACATGGAGAAACCCCATCTCTACCAAAAATACAAAAAATTAACCAGGTGTGGTGGTCCACAGCTGTAATTCCAGCTGCTCAGGAGGCTGAGGCAGTAGAATCACTTAAACCCAGGAGGCAGAGGTTGCAGTAACTGAGATTGGGCCATTGCAGCCTGGGTGACAGAGTGAGACTCCATCTCAAAAAAAAAAAAACAAGGAAAGAAAGAAAAGAAAATGTACTGAACCCATATTTGTTTTTGCTGCAGTGTTCATATCTCATGGTAGAAATTCCTAAGGAGAAATCTTAGAAGAAATCACCAAGTTCTTTGCACCCCAAATAAAAGATACACTGACCTGCCTTGTGTATAGGTCTTGATCCCTGTTGGAGGTGTTGTTAGCCCATTGGCAGAACATGGACTTCAGAGTCTTATCAACCTAAGCATGTGATCTGGGCCAAGTTGTTAACACACTGAGTGACTTTAGAAATGTTAATTTAGCTCACTGTTCCTCAGTATCCTTCACTGCAAAATGGGACCAACTTTATCTATTTATTTTAGGGATCATAAGAGAAAATGAACGGAAAGCAGGTAATAATGTTGAACACTAACTCAACAGTTATTTTCAAACTGTAGTGCCATATTTGCATTCGAACGCATTCTTTGAATCCATGCCATGTAGCATACAGATAGCCTGGGTACTAGTTATGATGGTATTGATGAATGCATACTGTATGCCAAGCTGGGGTGTGTACATTTTGTGTGTTTTAACTCACTGAATGCACCAGCAGCCTTGGGAGAAAAGTGATAACTTTTACTATTTTATTATCTCTTGTCTTTGTCTCTTATTCCTTGACAGTCCTGCAGTCTTTGATGTAGTGATTCATTTCTTTGACCTGAGTGTAGATTGGGAAAGATACAGCCGCTTAATTTGTGATAGGCAACAAGCCAAATGTCCTTCACTGGGTATATGGTTAAACTGTGGTATAATCACACCATGAAATACTACAGAGCAATACAAAGGAATGAACTATTGTTACATTTGACAACTTGGATGGACGTGAAAGGCATTGTGATGAATAAAAATAGTTGGTCTCAAAAGGTTGCATATTTTATGACTCACTTGTATAACATTCTTGGATTGTCAAAATTATAAATATGCACAACAGGCCAGCAGTTGCCAGTGGTGAGAGCAGCAAAAGGAAAGGAAAGCAGGAGGGAGTTCCTTGGGTTGATGAAGCTGAACTGTATGTTTATTGTTGTGGTAGCTATATGACTCTGTAAGTGTGACTGAATGTTGCCAAACTATACACAAATACATAAAAATAAGTACACGCAAAAACTAGTGAAGTCCAAGTAAACTCCACAGTGCAATTATTCATAACTTTATTTATTTTTTATTTTTATTTCTATTTTACTTTAAGTTCTGGAATACATGTGTGGAATGTGCAGGTTTGTTACATAGGTGTACATATGCCATGGTGGTTTGCTGCACCTATTAATCCATCATCTAGGCTTTAAGCCCCACATGCATTAGGTATTTGTCCTAATGCTCTCTCTTCCCTTGTCCCCTACTCCCTGACAGGCCCCAATGTGTGTTGTTCTCCTCCCTGTGTCCAGGTGTTTTCATTGTTCAACTGCCACTCATGAGTGAGAACATGTGGTGTTTGGTTTTCTATTCCTGTGTTAGTTTGCTGAGAATGATGGCTTTCAGCTTCATCCATGTCCCTGCAGAGGACATGAACTCATTCTTTTGTATAGCTGCATAGTATTCTGTGGTGTAATAAAACACCAAAAGCAATTGCAACAAAAGCCAAAATTGAAAAATGGAATCTAATTAAACTAAGGAGCTTCTACACAGCAAAAGAAACTAGCATCAGAGTGAACCTACAGAATGGGAGAAAATTTTTACAATCTACCCATCTGACAAAGATTGACTATCCAGAATCTACAAGAAACTTAAACAAACCTACAAGAAAAAAAACCTATTAAAAAGTGGGCAAAAGTTATGAACAGACACTTCTCAAAAGAAGACATTTATGTGGCCAATAAACACGTGAAAATCTCATCATCGCAGATATTAGATAAATGCAAATCAAAACCACAATGAGACACCATCTCACACCAGTCAGAATGGTAATTATTGGAAAGTCAGAAAACAATAGATGTCTGTGGAGAAATTGGAATGCTTTTACATTGTTGATGGGAGTGTAAATTAGTTCAACCATTGTGGAAGATAGTATAGCAATTCCTCGAGGATCTAGAACCAGGAATACCACTTGACCCAGCAATCCCATAATGGGTAATGGTATTTGGTATATACCCAAAGGATTATAAATCATTCTACTATAAAGACACATGCACACATATGTTTACTGCAGCACTATTTATAATAGCAATGACTTGGAACCAACCCAAATGCCTGTCAATGATAGACTGGATAAAGAAAATGTGGCATACTCAACTTCATAAATAAAACTTTATTTATAATACTGTATGTATGTACATATTTAGTTACATAAGATGCCACCATTATGGGAGCTGGGTGATAGTACTTGGTACCTATCTCTAACATTTTTGCAACTTCTTGCTAATCGATAATTATTTCAAATGGAAGAATTAAAAAATAGAAATACAGGGAAAATGAGTCTCTAGTATTCTGTTAACTTATTCCTACACATGCTTATATAAGAATTTGTTGTTTCTAAAATATTTTCACATGAATCATCTCAAGTGAGTTTATAGCAGCTCCCTAAAATAGGTCAGAGAAAGAATAGTTTGCCTATTTCACAGGCAGGGAAACAGATGGAAAGGTTAAGTAATGACGTATGAGTCACAGCTAACTAAAATGATAGCTTTATGAAAATAACCTAGTTTCTGATTTTCAAGTCTGGAGCTTTTTATATTATACAAAGATGGCTTCCATAGCTTGAAGTTGCAACAGGTATAGTGTAAAATGATATATGGAATCAAATTCTGCTTGTTATCTGGAGTGCCCAAGGGTGCGCTCCCTAGCTTTGCGCATCACCCATACTCTCGCCTTACCTTTCCTCAGTCCACACCTACCTTCCTATGGCTAGGCACTTTCTAGATTCCACCCAGTATTGTTCTAACAAAAGCACAGTCTCCAAATCAAAACCACATTCATGCCGTTGTTTGCTGTAGGTCCCTGTTGTTCATCTGCTTCAATTAAAATAAACCTGCTGAGACCTCCAACCTCATTTCTCTTCTAAGCCATCCCAGGTAACAGTTCCAGCCACTAATAGGATTTGCCTATTAGTTGACCTGCTGCATCATCCAGTCTTGCTACTAGTTCTTTGTCTTTCTCCAAGACAGCTAGGAGCCTTGTTTCTAATCTGAAGTCATGTTTAGAGCCTAATTAATCCCTAGAGTGTGAGAAAGAGGTGTCTGAGATGAGAAATCAAGGTTATACATATCTTGCTCGGTGGAACAGTTATGGGCAAACAAGCTGTTCCTCTCACATTTTTGCAAAGCAAATTTATGTTCACTAACTTTGGTTCTTGTTGTAAATGAGAAGTGTGTGAAGGTCTAGCAATGCGCTTTTTGCCATATGGGTACCCATATGTTTTCCCCCTTTGCTTGCGTACATTTTCGCTTTGGCATGCACATATGCCTGTATTTTTGCAACTTAACAATATTAAAACTAATCCCATTTATGCTCCTTTTGGGTGAGTTGATTGAGTCATAAATTCCTGAGAATCTCTTTCTTGGGAGGCTGAAGTTCTTTTCTGCAAGCAGGAAGAGGGCAGAGCAAGCTATCCTAGAAGAGGGATGTCTTCAGCAAGTATCATTGTGCAGCTGATGGCCCTGACCCACATTCCAGAGTGCTAACCTAACCCTGGAAGTCTCAGAAGTATAGATTCATAATGCCTTTGCAATGATCCCTGTCTTCTCTCCCCAAGACAAAAAACCCGCACTAAGATATAAGTAATAATTACCTGGGGTTCTCTTTCTAAAGTCCCAGGTGAAATAACACATCTTACAACAAACAATCATGATGTCTTGAGCTGTGAGCTGTGATTCTTGATAGGTGACCATAATGTCTACTTAACAATCCTCACACTGAATTGAGAAACTGTGCATGTCAGAAATGGGACAGCTGGAAATTAGGCTTGCATGGAAATGATACTTAGATTCTTCACTAGGCTTTTTAGAGAATAAATATGAGAATGGATTTTACTTGTATCATATCAAGTGAAAAACCAACTAACTCAAATGTAAAATTGGAACTGGAAATGCTGCCTACCGTCTGTTGTAAAGCCTTGTCTATCTTTGTCTCTTATGCACACATTCATTCACTCATTTGATGCACTAAGACTATTTGCTTTCCCTTTAGGAACAATAATATGTAAGATAGACACAGTTCCTGCCTATATGGAGCCTATGGTCTAATGGGTGTGGAGGGGGGTAGATAGCTATTTATCAAGTGATCAAGACCATGGCATCTAAAAGTCTGTGAGGATGGAAAAAAGGGAGGTATGATTTAGCTTAGGGTAATTTTTCCCTGAGACAGTGACACTTGAACTGACACCAGAAGAGTAACAGAAGTAAGGGAGGAGGGGAACTGGGAGGAGTGCATGTATTGAGGCTGAGCTCAGTAGAAGCCTTCCAGTCAGGGAACAGCACATTCAAGGGTCCTGAGGTGTGCTGGAGCTGGCTCTTCAAGAAAAAAAGAGCTGTGTCCTGAATGCATAGAAAGCAGGAGAGACAATGGCCTGAGATGGGATAGTCACAGACCAGATCACGTACAGCCCTTTAAAGAGTTTGCAGAGAAATGAAGCTGGAAGCCATCATCCTCGACAAACTAGCAGGGGAACAAAAACCAAGCACCGCATGTTCTCACTTATAAGTGAGATGTTGAACAACGAGAACACTGTGGGTGTTGAACAATGAGAACACATGGAAACAGAAAGGGTAGCATCATACACTGGGGCCTGTTGGGGGTGGGAACAATGAGAGGGGGAGTATCAGGACACATAGCTAATGCACGTGGGCTTTAAAACCTTGGTGATGGGTTGATAGGTGCAGCAAACCACCATGGCACGTGTATACCTATATAAGAAACCCGCACGCTCTGCACATGTATCCCAGAACTTAAAGTAAAAAAATAATTTAAAAAAAGAGTTTTGTCTTTATTCTATAGCACTGGGAAACAGCAAAAGAGTTTCAAGTAAGAGAGCTTGTAAATAAGATGTTGATTGTCTGGATTTAACTAAGATCATCTCATTTCTGATCTACTTATTCTCTATGTAAATCTGCAGTTGACTAAACCTCTGTCTCTATTTCCACACCTAGAAACCAGAAACTGATTAGTAATAATATGCTCCCCATATGGAGGAAGGGGGGATGGATTCTGATAGTGTCTATTCCAAATTCTTTCTAGATTATAAGAATGTATATTAACATGTATCATAGCAAACGAATAGCCCAACTAACTCAAAAGTAAAATTACAATTGGAAAGGCACCCAGTGCTGCCTGCTGTATGTTGTAAAGCCTTCTCTATGCAATTGCTATATCAAATTATGCTATTGAAATCAGTTGGACACTGATAAAATTGAGACCGGCTTTACAAGTACCGTAGATCTAATTGGCCTCAGCAGTGCGTCCACAACGACTCTTGCTGCTGAACAAAAAAAGCGGGCTTCAATAGAAAATAATAAGCAGCCTGGTTCCACACTAACATACTGCAACCACCTCTGGAGATAATGCACTTTAATTTAGACACTGAGCTCCTTCATCTGGCCAGATGTTGAAGGAACCTCAGAAAGGTTTGTTTCCTCCTTCCCTCCTGGATGAGCACCCTTGATAGTAGATTCAAAAGACCTCAGGGTCCAGCTTTGTGCACCTGCCACCCTTGGTGTTCCTTTTTCAAAGCCATTTATACTTCTTTCTAAAAAATCTCTACATCCCTGGGGTAAAATTCCTATAAGTCACCTTTTCTTGTTTAAGCTGTTTTAAATTAGGTTTCCATCACTTAGAGCCAAAGTAGCTCTGATTAAATTCACATGCCATGTAGAGGTCAGTATCTAACTGAGCCAAGTAGAACATAATCTCTGCTCTAAACTGAGAGCCAGGTAGGAAGGAGAGACACCTACATTGTACCAAAAGGTGACCAGTGCCTAACCAGCTCTGAAAAGACCCCTTTCATATGTAAAAGACATAGTACAGTGGCTGCCTGGAGTCATTGATTAACTATTTAAGACCACTGTCTCCACCAAGGGTTGAAGACCTTGTGGCTTGATTTAGAACTTTGGGTGGGCTGCAGAAGAGGTTCTACATCTAAACCAGCTAGAATCAGGCTGAGAAAGACACCTTGGCTCTGGCTCTGAGTCATGGAGTAAATAACACCAGGAGGTCATCGCCAACTTAGTGCACCAAGTGCACAATGTTTATGTAATACACACGTGCGTACCATGAAAAAGGTGTTGAGGATACCACAATGAGTAACTTAAATCCAGCCTCTGTTATGATCAGGCTCTCACTACTCTGGAAAAAATTTTAAGAGCAATTAGTTTGCTTTGATCAATTGATTCGCTAACCTTTCCTTGGGAAGATGTGCTCCAACCTGGCCAGAATTATCCCTTGCATCTCTCTGTCCTTAGGCTGTTTGAGAGCAGATATGGTACCTGGGGCTTACATATTCACGAGAACACAATGACTTGCATTTCGAAGGTGATCAAAAAGTGACTACTGAATGGATGCACACATATGTATCCATCTTGTATCTGTCCTGTAGCATGCCAGAAAAAAAAGGGGAAGACAGTAGAAACAGGCAAGTTCCCAGACCCAGGAAGCTATCTGTGCAGTGAAGGGGAAATCTGATGTACAGAGTGAAGGCTGTCTGGAGAAGGCACTTCAAGCCCTGTTAGGAGCCTGCAGGAAGTTGCACTTAATGCTCAAGTATTCTTCCATTTTCCCCACCATCACTATTAGCCCTGGATGCCAAGTGAACTTACTGCTAAGGTTTTATTTATATTAAGTTTTAACCAAATACTGAAGCTCTCACTAGTCTAGGCTTTTAGACATGGTGATCTGTGATCTGAAAGATATTTTTCAATTCCTGTCCAATTACTTTTTTGTCAGAAACCTATGACTTGTGCTGGAAAACTCATTACCTTTACTAAGAACATGCATAGCAAGAGCTGGAATGACCTACCTCAACACATACAGTTTGATTTTGACAAATTGGCAAGTGATCTTACTATCTTACATCATCCATTTCTCTGTGTGACACCAGAAGTTTGACCCTCCTTGTCTTTGCAGACTCTCCCTGCTTTCTTCCAAGAGCACCTGACATCATAAACCTCAGCTATGCTGGGTCTTAGCTCCCACATGCCTGAGGTTGAAGAATGACTCTAGCAATGGTGGTAGTGTGAAGTTCATTCCTCCCCAGGTTAAAGGTAGTAACCATGGCTAATAAGCTGTTTCTGTCTTTGAGATTCAGAAGAAGGAGGAAAAGGGGAAGAAAACCAACCAACAGTTGCTTGGAGGGTTTTAATTGGAGTGGGCTCTCCAGTCTTACAAATGTTCCAGCCTTGGAGAGGGAACCTCCACTGGATTTGAGTAGGGTCAAGAGGAAGGGATCTCATGAAGCAAGCAGTTGATTGTCACTTTGAATCTGGGCTTTGCAACTCAAGACTGTGATTGACTCACACAATAACAAGGACTGGAGTTGAGTGAGGAGTTAGGGAATTGCATCTCTCCCCACCCCATTTCCCTCCTCATAGCCTGTGAAGGGTGAAGCCTCCTTAATCAAAGAAGGTGATCAGTGAAGTCCTTTCTGCCTGTCTTTTGTTTTTCCTTCCCTGACCCCTTCCTTGTGTTATTTTTTTTTAATACTATCAAATTTTCCGACTCCTGAATCCCTTAATGGTGACAGTAACCCCCCTGACGCGCTGAAAATAGTTTCTTTTTAATGATACCCTGGATGATTTTGCTTCCTAAGAGAAAGGTTTCATACAGGCATTGATATAAGCAGAACCACTGGTCCCCTGCTTGTCCAGTTCTCTTCCTTTCCCAGCAAGCTCTGCTCAGCTCACCTCTGCTCTTCACACCGTTGCAGTCTAAATTGTTTCATTCTGGGCCTCTCCAGGACCTCCTCTTGCTCCACTGAGCCCCTGCACAAATGGAGCCAGGTGCAGTAATTGCAGCTGCAGTGAAAGGGTTTGTCTTCCTTGGCACTTCGGAACGTTGCCAGTGCTGCCGGTGAAGAACTGAGCCACTTTTTCAGGGCATCGCAGGGCTGTGGCGCTCTGGCACATCAGACAGCAAGATGTTTGGAATCCTACCCACTCCTCTTTCTCTCCTGAACCCTGCACCTTTCTTATTTTTACTCCTCACCGAGTCCCAAACTTCCTACAGCACTTCATAATTTTTTGGCAGGATTTTCTGTTCCAGAAGACATGAAAGCTGTTGGAACAAAGGCAGTTTGGCAATAACATATTGAGTCATATTTTAAGAATCTCCTGATATTCCTGCACCTCTGGTTCTGCCTAAGTGGTAAAGAAGCTTCAGAGGCTGCCTCTAGCTGGAATTATACTCCTGAGAGCCCAGGCCCTCCAGTACCCAGCAGGAATTCACAAAGAAAAGCAGACTCTGCTGAAGCATAGGGCTTGACTGCACATCCTCTTATCCCCTAGTGTTGCTGTCTCAAGTCACCTTATCCTGATACTCCCTCTCTCCTTACCTGCCTTCATTGATAAGAGCTACTGATCCTTCAAGCTCTGTGGCATCGGCCTTTGTCCATTGCTGTTTCTGGTTGTGGGTACCTTTCAAGACTTCCACACTTTCTGGACTGTCTCGACTTTTGATTTTGGCGTGCTTTGACTATAAGTCAATATAAGTGTCAATATCATAAAATCATGCCATAGCATGTCCTCATTGTCATCATGGTTATCACCAAAGCCATCCTTTAAGTTTATTGACATGCCACTTTGACTTAATCCTGGTTTTCATTAAAGCCTTCTGTCAAAAGGCAGACAAAAATAACTAAATAAGTAATTAAAAATAACATATAGACAGAGAGTAGCATACACACTTTACACAGAAGGAAATGGAGACTTTGGCTAAATGTATTACACCTGGAAACAACATTGCTTCCGTTTTTTATTCATTCATGCAGTTGTTCAGTCATTCAAGAAAGAATTAGTGGGTGCCTGCTACCTGTTAGGTACTGTGCTTGACACAGAAGAATAAATAAAATTGTAGTTTTCCCTAGGAAGCTCAAAGTTTAGTGAGAGGCTCAGACATAATAGCATATAATTATAGCACAATAAAAGTGGGTGCATTAGTAATATATTCATCATGTAGGTTCACAGGAGAAGATCATTTAACTCCAGCTATTAAATGTGAAAGAATCAGGGGTGGCTTCCTGGAAGAGGTGACTACTAATCTGACTCTAAACATTGATTCAGAAATTATTCAAAAGAAAGAAAATGAAATGGTTGAGGTAGATGCAAAAAGAAATATTCTAGGCAGTGGAGATAAGAGAAAAGATGTGAAAATAAGAAATTACATGGTGTACTTCAAAAGATAAAATTCATTTTTTGGTACTGAAGGATAAAGTATGACTTCGTTGTAATTCAAATAAAATTGAACTCACTTGTCAATGGCCCCATTATGACATTGCTTTCCATGGAAACACGTTTGATCAAATCCACCAATAAAAAAATTAATGTAAGCAAAATCTGTGCTCAAATCTTCAAAGTGGTCCCCAAAAGACTAATGTTTTCCATAATAGATAGTAAAATAGTTGAATGTTGCTTTTTTGCCAACCTGTCTATTTCACTGACAGTATGGCAATCTTTTCTCTTTCCATAATAATTTTCTCAGATTCCTAACAAAAACCAAATAGACTTCTTCTCTTAACTTCTTCATTAATTAGCACAACTCATTGTTCTGCTTAACATTAGGGCTACAAACCAAGAAAACATCTATACCTTGATATGTAATGAGGTTTGAGAAGTATATGAACAGCGAATCATGAATGGCTAAACAGACAGTGAACATCAGGGAAGAACATGGGCTTTTTATTTTAAAAAATATTGCAGTCATAATTTAAATTACTGCAGTTTTTGATGAGTTTTGACAAATTTATATATATATATATAATCACCATCCAAATCAAGATACATCATATTACCATTACTTCAAAAACTTCCCTTTTTCTTATTCTTCTTCCCAAAACTTATCTCCACCTTCAACTTGAGGCAAACACTGATATGTTTTCTGCTATTATATATTAGACATATGTATGTGTATGTATAAATGTGTATATATATATATAATGTATATATTAAGCAAAATATGTATATGCTTTCTACATGTATATTCTATATAACACAAATATATCTTTAGAAAAATGTGTATATGAACTGTATATTGCACTCTACACACATATTTACTCTCTGGAAAAATGTAAAATTTTGTATAATTTTAGAATTATACTCTTGTTTCTGGATTCTTTCACTGAGCTTTTGAGTTTTATTCATGATGTATGTGGTTTTTTAAATTGCTAAGTGGTATTCTATTATATGACTATACCACTGTTTGTTTACTCATTTGCCAGTTGGGTGGACATTTGGTTGTTTCTACTTTTTGGTTATTATGAGTAAAGCTGCTATAAACAAGTATGTACAGGCTTTTTCCTGGGCATATATTTACAATTTTCTTGAGTAAATACTTAGAAGCAGAATTGGTAAGTCATATAGTAAGTTTATACTTAACTTTACAAAAAGCCACCTAACTATTTTCCAAAGTGGTTGTACCAATTTGTATTCCCATAAGCACTACAGCTGTTCCACATGCTTGTCAATATATAGTATCTTGTCTTTTGAATATTATCTATTCTAATAGCTGTGTAGGCTAAAACATATTTGGTTTTGAGTTGCTTTTCCCTGAGGCTTACTGAGTTTGGGCGTATTTTTCAGATGCTCATTGACCATTGGTGTATCTAATTTTCTGAAGTAGTGGTTGAAATCTTCTGGCTATTTCTAATTCGGTTGTTTATCTTCTATTTTGGAGTTATAATTGTTACTTATATATTCTAGATACATGTCCTATGTCAGCTGTATGAATTCAGAATAATTTCTCTTAGCCTATGCTTTGCCTTCTCATTTTCTCTTTTTTTTTTGAGACGGAGTTTAGCTCTTGTTACCCAGGCTGGAGTGCAATGGCGCGATCTCA